>DWDX01000098.1:0-39566 GCA_018245675.1 Agara michaeli | reverse complement strand
GCTCATTAGCGCTGCAATCCCTCGACACGCGCCACCGCCTGAGCATATTACATTGTGCTGATCCGATGCGGATCGGCGGAGATGCGGCTAATGCTAATCTTATAATATCTGAATTACTCCGTTTGATACTAAACTAGAAGGCGTGGACGATCGGCGCTCCTGTCGCTAAAAGAGCGATCTCATAAATTTATGAATAACAAATTGATATTGAACAGGTGTGTTACATCGAGGTCAACGGCTTCTACCTCGGCAAGATTCGTGGTCTTCTCGGAGACGGCAACAACGAACCTTTCGATGACTTCAGGCTACCTAATGGAAAGGTCGGTGGAAAAGCCTTTGCTAAATAAGATACGATACTCTACAACATTTACCCTTTTGTCTTAAGATTCGACCTCGCCCGACCATTTAGATACTCTCGAATACGGGTTTCCTTTCAAACTGATATAAAGATAAAATAAGACTACCTTATCAAGAAAGCAAAACTAGTTACGATATGAAACGATAACATCCGTTTTCAATGTGATTTGTGGATTTTAAATAGTATATTATTGCTTTCAGATCTCAAGCTCCGAGAGCGAGTTCGGCAACGCATACCGCATGGCCTCCAGCTGCGCCCAGATCAAGACCCCGGACCACTCCCATCACCAGATGCACGAGGCCTTGCCCGTCGCCTGCGAAGCCGTCTTCGGAGGGGTGTCCCCGCTTAGACCTCTGTCTTTAATTCTCGACATCAGACCTTTCAGGTACCGCCATTTTTTAAATTCTATATTATTAGTAGATTAATATTAAGCAAGTACAATTTCAGTTCATCATTACTTTCGAACACTACATAAAACCTACTTTAATAAGTTACGCCTCGCGTACAACACCGTCTATTGCCGATTGACGAAATTCCACATACAGTAAACATCGAACACTCGTAAATCATGTTATCGTCGTTCAGACAAGCTTGCGTCCACGCGGTGCGGGGCGAGGACGAGGCGGCGTACCACCAGGCGTGCGACCTGGCGCGGGGCTACGCCGCGCTGGCGCTCACCGGCCTGCTGCCGGCCGTGCTGCCGTCGCGCTGCGTCCGCTGCACGGACGCGGATTCCCCTAAAGAAATCGGCGACATCTACGAACTGAAGCTGCCGAACAAACAGGCTGACATCGTAGTCGCCGTCGAGCTCACCAAGGTAACGCTCGGCTATAACTTTATTACATTTCCTGGCCAGTGTGTGAACCTTCAAAAAATACACAACTTTTCGACGGAGCTTTCGAGTTTTGTGGAATCCTCAATCACCCCAATCAAAATTTTAATCTCATCGTAAATTCACACCTCTGTTAATTTTGCACTAAATAAATGTTTTTCTTTCAATTAAGAACAACGAGAAAAATTACAAGGACGTAGTAGTCCCGCTGGTGGGCGCGCTCGTGGACAACTTGAAGAGCAAGCGGCTCAACGACATCAAGGTGTACCTCGTGGGCATCAGCTCGGGCTGGCCCTACCCCGTGCTGTACGACACCGACCGTAAGTACACTTTTCGCCGCGTCATTTATTCCAATTCCAATTAAATTCTAATATTTCAACCCAGGTGATAGCATCATAAAATTAAATTTTTAAAATTGGCCATTCACAGAAAAAGTATGTAAATATAACTGAAACTCCAAAAAAACGCCTGAAAGATTCGAACCAGTATCTAAAATTATTTTTTTCCAGTTCTGACATCTTTTCTTCTTAAATGAATTTTTTAAACAAAAAATATTTTATACCTATATGTACATCACATATTCAGTTTCTTGTAATTAAGCCTTCTCCGTGTTACCGCAGTCATCCAGGGCCCACTTACCCCGTAGGTGTTAGGTTATTAAATTAATGAACAATAAAACAGACAAAATACAAAAACATAACATTATTTTGTTAGCTTTTCGTCATCTAAAACATGCTTTCGTATATTCTTCAGTGAAACTGAAGCATCCGAAGATACAGTTCAGTGACGAGAGCCGATACGACACGTTCCCGACCATCGACCTTCACAAAGAACAACTCAACAAGTATGAAACCATGATCGTGGACATTGTCAACTACATCAAGGTGAAATTAGGTAAGGACGTTATTCGTTAGGGTAACTTATTTAGTTACACTCCAGGCGGCCCCGGTTCGATCCTGGCGCGCACCTCTGGCTTGTTACGTGCGTCTTATAACTAATATTTACATATAGCTATCACGGTGAAGGAAATCATCGCGAGTGAACAGTGAACCAATAAAATGTTGCAAAGAAAACTTAGTGATTTCTTAGGGAATTCCATTAGAGGTACTTTTGAAATGGCGTCTTCTCAAAATCACTTTATTTATTTATTTATTTAATCATCGTAGCGTGGCTCGTTGAAGTTCACTTCTCGCGCTATCGGGGAGCATTAGGTGCCGGTCACGAACCACGAAACCGTTACGTTTTGTAATCGTCATCATTTTGTTCTCGCTTGACGCTCACGTGTGCAAAAGCCAAGAACATAAAGCAACATGTTTCATTATTTCCAGGTCTCATTAACGTGATGGCAACTTACCATTCGCTGCAAGACCTGCCGCTCCGGCCCGGGGCGGTGAAGCACTTCGTCTCGGTCATCGGCGATCAGTGCCGAAGCCAGTTCTTCCCTGTATGTATTTCGGCATTTAAACATTGTAAATCCCATTTCCGCCACTAATTTTCGTAAAACTGCACTAAACCAGTAATCTATAATAATTTTATTAAAACGTAAAATGTGTTTGTCTACATTCGATAATATCTAAAACTACAAAGTTGAATCTATAAATTATTCTACTTCTTCTCTCTTTCTTATTTCTTTTCTATTTTAATCTTATTAGATTAAAATAGAAAAGAAATAAGAAAGAGAGATATGATATGGGGCGAAAGTATCCTGGGTCGTGGCGTCGCTGAGCTGATTAATGCCTGGTTGATATGCGAGGTCTGATTGATTCATTCTTCCAGCTGGATACCATCCGTTCCATCATGTACGAGGACATGTTGAGGAACAACGCGATCACCAACACCCTCGTGACCGGCCAGAACCAGATCACTTTGGGAGGGAAACCGGTCACTGGTGAGTTTAATCTAGTCTTGCGGTGCCTGGCTGCCGGTTGGTTGGCTGCAACCATTTTAACGGTTGTCGTTTGTACGATATTGTCTATATGAAGTTCCTCTTCAACTAATAAAGGTTGGCAATAATTGCTACATACTTCTAATAGACTTTCGTCAGCCAAAATGTTCGACTGTATTGGGCATCCCATTTTACGGGTAGGTAACGAAGATGACTTTTGTACCCACGGTATATCCCCAAATAGATACGAGTATGTCCGAAGTATAAAAAAAGACCGATTCGCTCATTCGATATTAAAAAAGAACTTTTCCTAATCTATACCAATATTTCCAGCTGTTCACAAGTCTTTAGAAGCCAAACATGGAGCTGTTGATCTGCCAGAAGACGAGTGTGTGGAAGCAACATACAAGGTAAGCCCTTCTATAATTCTTCTCATTCTAAGCATACTGGACTGGTCTATTGGTCTACTAGTCGTGGTAAGTGACCCTGACTGCCGAGCCGGAAGTTGTGCGTTCAATTCTTAATCAGAACAAATATTCAGGACAGTTCTATGCCTGAATGTAATAAAAATATCTATTGAAGTGTTATATATGTATTTATGTAGTTTATCAGTTAAGTGATTACCATAGTACAGGTTGTGTCTATTTTGAAGTCGGTCTATTTCGGCCTCCTGTTAAGATGTCCAAAGTCCCAATTCTATTTTTAATACAATAGCGAAAAAATGTTACAGTTCTTTCCAAAATTTCAAAAGATACTTATCGAGTGAATTCAATTTTGTACACCGATCACTGAAGAATGATACTATATTGCTTCCACGCGTCCCGCAGGCGGGAGGCTACATCATCTCCGGGCCCGCGTTCTGCGCGCTGAGCCCCGAGCAGCAGAAGCACCAGGTGCAGCAGGCCGTGGCCACCATCGCCGGCGGCATGCTGCGGGAGCACCTCGTCCAGGAGTGCGCTTGCATTTACACGGATCCCTTCAGAGTGCGTTCCGTGTGCGTCAACAAAGAGAGGAAGATAGCTGTGAGTATATTTTCTCTTTCTCTCACCAAAACGGCCATCTTGTACAACAGTACCAAAATAAGCAACAATCACGACCCA
This sequence comes from Agara michaeli, assembly GCA_018245675.1. NCBI lineage: Eukaryota > Metazoa > Arthropoda > Insecta > Lepidoptera > Hesperiidae > Agara > Agara michaeli. The sequence continues at coordinate 35,391 of DWDX01000098.1, read as the reverse complement.
ATATAATACCAATTTTGTTCTGTTGGAACAAAAACTAAGATATCGAAAGGAAGAGATAGAAAGAAAGACAATCCCTCAAAACAGAATTTTGTAAGTACGTTCGAAAAAACCTGTGTAATGTAATACAGACATATTATATTTGATTGTATTTTTGAGAACAAAAAAGTATTTGCCATGTAGCAGGATCAGAAGTTTGTACAAGAGAAGGAATATATACTTGAAGATGCAGAGTTAATCGTTGTCTGTAATTTTCAGGGTCGCAGACGAAAGTAGAGGTCAGACTCCCACCGGCCTGCGACGGTGCTCGCCGCATACCGAATACTCTTAGTTCTTACTATAACTGACTCTGACTACCAATATGCTCAACAAAAATTTGTCGCAAAGTAAATTTTGATCAAAATTGCGTTAGAACCTAGAAATTACTTTTCAGAATCATTCTATGTTGTATAAATTCGCGTTAAAATAAATTATTATGTTTGTTTGTTAAAATATTTTTAAATTAATATAAAGTTTATTGATTATTGAGAAATGGCGTTTCCGAGGCGTCGTCTCGAGTCAGCAGTTAAGGGCGTGTAGACAACCTGTTTTTATGAATAGTTATTATTTATAACAAATGCCATTCTCATCGATGATAGGTATTAATGAAATAATCAAACGAATAATAATAATAATAAAAATATTATATACATTCGCTTGTCTTTTTGTTCTTTGTCCAAATTGTTGTCTGCTCCTTCACTTTTGAGACGTGGTCCAGCCATTTATAGCGAACATAGGTCAAATATCAAAATGAAATGTCAAAATAAGATCAGTATAAAATGTATTAGTCATGTTACAGTAAAGTAAATATTGAACGTCATCAGTAAGTAAAGTACGCCCTGCGAACCCACTTCATGCGCGGCGCTCGCTCCGACATTATCTTGACGGAGGCTCCGATGGCCGCTTTCACAACTTCCTGGATCTGGAATAACGAGGGAAAGCTTTACATGTGACCGTCTCCTAATTCGATAAAAGGAGTATACTACTATTTAAAAGCAGCGCTATTCACTATTTGACTACTTTGTTTCCGCGGCATATAGGACTTCATTGGTACTAATAGATATCCTCTTTTCAATGTTCAATATTATCATTAATATTATTATTTCATTAGTAGTTGTTTCTACTGTGTAGGTTAACTCGGCTATGAATTTCATATATAAAATATCGGCTACTGCCAGTACTTACACTCGACATAAGATTCTGTGCATTTCCAATCAATGTATTAATCGCTTCACGATCCTCTTCAGTACCTGGTATTGAGATAAAAGTAAATGATAAATTGTAATAAATTTAACTGTTGCTAAGTGGAAAATTATTGACATAGTACTTTACAAGAAGAATCTCAAAGGGAATATTATTGGCGACCTCATCGCCTCGACCTCGAGATGACATACCATGACATATTTGTTATAATATGTAAGTACTCATTACGAACCTCGTCCAAAGGAAGAACTCTTAACAGTGATCAACATCTTGAGCTGACCGCTGATGGTCGGTATGCGCTCGCACACTTGCATCAAGTTCTGTAAATAAATAAATACATATTGAGACAGGAGCCGCGAGGGACACGTGCGGGGGACGCGCGGGGGGAGGGAAAGTCTCAACGACGAGGAAGCACGTACTCCTTGGGAATAGATAAACGTTAAGGTATCAGCAAAGCGAGCTAGTTAAAAAAAAACATACATCGTATTATGCTTACAATCAATTAGTCCTTTCCTAATAATGTTTCCTAATAATTTAAGACATTTGGCTATTGGCATAAAACAAAGGAATGATTTACATGAAGTGTGGGATAATAATGACATTGTATAATAAAGAGCGTGCTCACCGTCCGTATCCTCATGTCGGTGCACTCGAGCGCCAGTTTCCGCGCCAACGCGGCTACCTTATGCGAAGACGCCACTATGTCCTTCGAAGTTTCCAGAAGTTCACATTTGCGATCTGTCATTAAAATAAATCAATGATCATTACATTTTGTCGGTCTTCTCATTCTAATATTCAGCGGTTTCATCGTTCAGTGTTCGCGAGGTGCTCCTTTCGTGCCTTCCTATTTTACTGAAAGAAGTGGTCGAACCAGATAACTCCTAAGCAAATAGATGCAAATGTTCAGGCGACGGTAACCATTTACTATCAAATGTTCCGTTTACCATTTCGCTACGGTAAGTTTTAAAACTGTACTAAACAGATATTCAAGCAGATGACAGCGGACTGGTTTTGTCACACACGATAAGCTGTCACGTGTGCTTATTATCGGACTAAAATCGTACTGCAACAGGGTTTTGTTTTCTTTTTTGAATTTTTTTTAAGCGGTGATTTTCTCAGTTAAGTCTGAAAGTCTTTGTTAAGTCTGAAAGGCGCATAAAGCCGATGACGTTACAGTCCGTAGACATCACGTCGATAAAGAGCCTCGCTCACCGGTGTTCACGTAGTCGGACAGCCGCGCCATTTGCACGGCCATCCGCTTCGCAACCGCGACGATCTCGTTGTCTCTGGCCGACCACTCGCGGACGGTGGCATGGAGGTCCAGAGCCGCCGCCTGCGAAACAGGCGATCATTTTTACCTTTTCATTAGAACCTTTTCACCTTTTATTATGTATTAGGATATTCATTAGAAATGTAAATGTAATTGAGATTAGTGTAAGTGTAAAATGATTATTACAAGAATCGCGAATGTCAATCTAACAAGAAGACGACTTACACTTTTGTCTCCTAAGTTTGATACGTATACGAATATTGCAGGTTTTTTTTTAACAACAGACAGAATTTAAGCATAACAAATTTTCATAACTCACGTAAATAGGTTGGTTCGGTTCGGGTTCTTTCATAAATATGCTCTCTCCTCCGAGGAACGACTCCACTTGACCAGTTGTCCTTAGAATCTGATAGATGTACGTAAAATGAAAAAAAGTTAATACTAACCCATTTCAGTTACGTATTTCCACAATTTCTGAACGTAATGGAAGTAAAAACCCACTTGTTATCAAATCGGAGTCTAAGAATCTGGAAAGTTACCTCGGAAGTGATGTCATTCCAGTTGGGCTGTTTACTGGCCCGTTGCTTGGTGGTGGCTGTGAGACGTTCCTGCGCTTGCGAGAGCACCTGCTTCAGCTCAGGGTCGCTCTGAGCCTCCTTGGAGTGAAGGCCGGCTTTGATCACTCGGAGGCCCAGCCTGAAAACGTTTCCGAAGTTCGAGATTCAAGATAATTTCCTTTTAAGAACATCATAAGAAAATTATGTTTGTGATAGCTGATGCTTAGTTTTATATCCATCCGTCCAGGAGTAAATTCAAAATACTCGAATACCTAACTATGACTGTTTAGAGATAAGTTGCATTGTTTGGGAATACCAAAACGGCAGCAAGTACATTTTGCCTATTGAAAAAAAAAGACGTTGTTACCCAGTGTGACACGGGTACATATTTTTATGTACATAGAAATATGTTAAAACCCTCTATCATAGTATTCACCTGGTGATGGCTCTCGAAGAGTACGAGCAGGATTGTGGATCATTCATCACGGTGGACGCTTCTCGCATCTGTTGCATTGTTTCTCCTGAAAATATTACAAAGTAGAGCAGATCTCAGTATTTAAGTTGTAACGTAAGAGATATATTTCATTTAGGTGACAGACAAGCCCGCAAAATTATTATATGTATAATATAAATCTGCACTGAATCGCAGTATAGTTCATAACAACATCAAAACGGAATTAATATTAGATAATATACATTTTTATAAAGTCTGTGAGGTTTACAGGTTTTCTCACGATGTTTTCCGTCACCTTTTGTAGCGAGTGATGTTTAAATGTTTAAGTTTTTAAGTTATAAAGCACGGGTAACAAATCAGAACTCATTATGTTCAAACAATATAAGAGACTAGATGAATGAACTCGCCGGCAGCCTGCGCGAAGTCCATAGGATCCACTGAACGGTCACAAATCTCTCGGATCTTTGACATTGACGCTGCGTACTGAGTTAACAACGTCTTGTACACATCCATCGCCTCCTGCAATATAAAATCACAGTGTTCAAACAATTTTAATTACATCACAAAAGAAATACATGACGAGCTAGCTGACTTTGAAACTCCAATAAAACTAGTGTGTCTACGAATGCAGTCAATAATAAGCTTGAACTTTTGTTCGTTGATTTAAAGCTTAAAATTAAAATTAAATTTTTTATTAAGATTTAAAATTTAAAGCTTGTGGTAGACCAAGTAAGGCGAGATAATATACCAACATATTCTACTGGAGTAACAATACATCTATCGACGATGTCTAATGAAGATCTCTCATGGCCATCTGCCATTTAGCTTGAATCAAGATTGATTTCATAAAGAAGTAAAAATACGATATATCTTCCTCTAGATTTTTTTTGCCGATATCTCAATTAGAACTGAAATATTACGAATATCAATAAGTAAATAAGTTCATGTAAGTTAGTGGCTGACATCATTTATATATCATAGGTACTCCATTTCATATTCAAACGTGAAAATTTAAAAGTAAAAATTGTTAGTTTTCTACTTACAGTGTTATTAGGATGTTCAATGCTAGACTGCGCAGCCTTCACCAGGGCCGGTGCGAGAAGTTCCACCTGAAATACTTCAAAAACTTATACCAGTCCTATTTCCTAGCTATGCTAAAAGCATTAATGTGTAACTAGTGTTGAAGATTAATTTGCCTTTGTTTAAAACCCTTTAAAATTTCACATTAATGTAAGTACGTGTTATAATTACCTGATTCCTGGTACGCATCAGCTCCTGGCCAGGTACTTCCGCGCCGGCATCAGCGACGAACCTCACGGTCCTGGATACCTTGCCGAGTTGTGACAATAACTCTGCTATCTTTTTCTCTAGAATATACTTGCGTTTCTGTTCATCTACAAAAGGGCACGAGGAATTTTGAAAAATTATGAAATCAATCACTACCTTATTTAAGGACAAAACAAAAGTGACGGAACTTTCTTTTAGAGACACAAATAACCATTTTCGTCTTATCTACCTCTTTCGATATCAGCAAGAATATCGAGATCAGCGAGAGGTTCGTCTTCCAAGAAGTCTTCCACGACCCTCGTCACTACGCGCCATGTCAACATTTTTTGCAGCTCCTTTAAACGCTCCATTAACAGGCTGTCGAGTAACAAAGGATTAGCTAATATATTTCCACATACCAGAAACAATTTGTCAAGTTGAGCAGCAGCTGCAAGAGCTAGCTAGTCAGACCTAATCAATATTTATTATACATATTCGAAAAGTAGCAAACGAACAGGCAACAGCTACAAGTGGCGACATTGACAACTGCAATTAACTTCCTACAGAACTGTGGGAATAAAACATCTAGTGACAATTAGTCTAACGGTTTTAGTAGATCTAGTTGTTTAGTTATGTGTTTGTTGCTCGGCTCGCTCTCTACTTCTCTGTCTTAAATGATCTCACTGTTGCTTATGACCAATTCTCAAAATATTCTTGATCTTTATTTTAGCACTGGTTGTATATTTTATTTAATAGAATGAAAATAACTTCGCTCTTTTCATCAATCTATTACCTGGCCCTTTCACTGTTGTATTTATTTGTGCAGCTATTCAAAAGCTCCTTAGTTTCATCGATCATGCCCTGTATATCGATTTTTTCTTCACTTTTCATATCCTCTGATATCTGTCACGGAAACAGATGTTACTATTAGAAGCAAAGCTTGACAAAAACAGTTTATAGAAGTTAAAAAGAGTGTAGAAAGAGTTTAAGATAAGATAAATAATATTAGTTTCGTTAATAACTCTTTACGCGAGAAGCTTTATAACAGAATTCATCAACATCGAAACACCCGTTCTTTTAGACGATAATAAATGCAGAAATTTTGTATGTTGATCAACTAATCTGATAATGAGTATCAAAGAGAGCGAACTAAAATAAAATTAATATAACAATACACCGGTGTTTGGTATACAATAACAAACGAATGTAGATATAAGTTAAGGTAACATATTGAAAGTATAACAAAAGTCTCTGTTCTGGTACGACTAAGATAAAAATTTGATGGTCGGGATTGAAAAGACAACGTACATTCTCAGCCAATTCAATGATGTTCTTCACTCCTTGTATTCCAGCAGACTTGACATCCGGCTTAGCAGCAGGACTTGTTAACCATTTGTTTGAGAGGTCAAGTCTGAAATAAAAGTTTTTGTTTAAACATCGATAACATTTTTTTATGTATTCTCCAGTTATTACAATAGTGGCATTTCAATGTTAGCAATACTATCACAAATACTACAGAGACAAGTGGAAACAGAACTTTGAGGAACCTCATGTCATCACGCTTTGTGTAATTAATGCCTTTTCTATCTCAGCCTTTTACTTTTCTATCGCATTATGAAGTGTGAACGCATCGAACAGCCAAAACGAAGACATCAATAAAAAATGATTCTCTATGCTCGAAAAACTCTTTGATATTTCATCATTTGATATTTCATCATCATAAAAAACGTTACAAATAAAACAATGACTGTTATAACCACTATGTTCGAGATCAGAAATGGGTCCATCTATTAGTATGTTGCAAGTATGTAAGATGCATACTGTATTTGCAAGAACGTCTTCTTCGGAGGATCTTCCTTTTGCTTATTCTCTTCTTTGACGTCAATGAAACCAGCGCGTCGTCCGTTGTCTCTGTGAAGTTAAACAACAATCTGTTTATATCATTAGCATCGATTAGAGAGACTGCGTGGGTGTTTAGTTTTATCGTGAATATTACGTCAGTAATTTTCAAACACCGTTCCAATAAAATAGATGCTCAAATCACAATCGTCGAAAGAAGTATATCGAGATAGGTGGCAGCGGTAAGAACCTTCAATAGAATAATAAAATGGACATTGGTGAGGGAAAGATTAATAATAATGATGATATACTCATTCAAAAGAGTTCCCTCCGATTAGATTTTATCTCCGCTGCCTCTTATGCACACTTAAAAATATAACACTAATTAAGAGTTCAATATAATTCTTGTATGTAAATCTTTAAATGCAATTGCTACAGATTTATTATAATATAACTTCTTACATGATACTTTGGACGAATTCGTTAAAAGCCTTTAACAGTCCGCTCCGACCGCTTTGGAACGTATTCCAGGACAACACTTCTTGGTCCGAAGAGCTCACCTGCTTCACCAAGTCCTGTGTTTTGGTCAGCATGTTTCTGAAAGACATGTATAGCAATAAAACATTTATTCTATATTAACTAGTTATTGTTGATTATTTGTCTACTTTGATATCAGAACGATTATTTAGCTAGAACTACTTTATTAATAAGATTCCTGTCTGTTTTTATTTCCTGTCATTCCTTACGGGATGTAAGGAGAAAGTTCTCTATTCAATTCATAACACGAATCCTTTCTCTTCGCCTTTGCCCTTCCAGTATTTAGGTAAAGATAGCTTAAGGCATAGCACGTTACACTAGTCTATTTAGAATTTTGATTGATGTTAGGTACAACAAATCCAAAAAATCTTACTTGGCATTATTTATAACGTCATCAGCGCATGCTTTGCACTCTGCAGATGGCGACACTGGTGGAATAACGGTTAGCTGTTTGGTTGAAAGATTTAAATCTTCTACAGCGTCTATAAGTTTGGAAGCCAGAGGGCTGACTGTTTGCTGGAAAACAAAAATGGAATAATGAAACAGATTTCTATGAGATGTTGATCAATTTGGATTGGGGTAAGTGGTATTTATTCTACTTTTATATAAAATTTTAATAGTAAAAAATTGTTTTATTGGATTGATGAAAAGACGAGTAAGCCTTAGGCCCTTCGATTTTGATAAAATAAATTTCAAATCTTGATCAGTGAATGTATTGTGTTATTTGATTTATGATTCATAGATATATTTATGTACGTACCATATTATCCGGATTTTTCCTCAAAGCTTCCTGAAGATCGCTTGAAACCTCATCTAATTCTTGTAAGCATCCCATCACGTTTCTTCTCACTTGTGGATCCCTGATCTTCTCTGCAGCTTCTTGTATAACTTCCTTCAACTCTATCACTTGCGTATTTATCTCTGATTGTATATATTTTGCCTAAAAAGTCATATTTGTCATTATTCAGTTTGTGTTAAAAATTAAATTATGAAAGTGAGGTTATGAAAATAGAATAGAAATTCTAGTCGAGGTGCATTTTATTTTGTTATGCATTTGCTGGTGCTGGGATAATATGAAAGTACCAATTTTTAGCAACCAAGGTACTACAGAAGTTATCCTGCAGTCTGTAGCGTCCTCAAGTCATGTTGTACATTTGTTATAAATGACCAACGACTTCCGGGTTTAATAAATTTTCTTGTACACATATTACAACAGCGCTATGACAACAAAAAACGAAACAATTACTATAATAAACATTACATAAAGCACATAAAGTTACCTGTTCAATGTCTTGGCAACGTATAATTTTTAAACAGCCTATCCTGATGTCGCATGTAATGTTCCGAATACGAGGTACGTTCAAAAAGCCTTCCTTGGCAACATACTGATAACTATCAGGAAGTGACAACTGAAACAAAATTATTCATAGATTAATAGGTGGTTATCAGTAAATTGTCAATAAAGATATTGCCACTTCTCACGACGACGACATGAGGCAATGATCCCGCGCTGTTTTGGGTAATAAAATAGACTCAGATGTTTTGTTGTAAACCTGATAAATACTTAAAGTGATCAATTCTACTATTTGATAAAAGAATGACTTACTAAATATCCACATTGCACTGCGTACTCTGCGCTGTGACAGACAACGGAGCTAATGTCTTGGAGGTTAGCGCTACATTCTTCGCGAGTCATCGCTTCTTCATTCTGTAGAGATTCTGGAAAATTTATTTATTCGCTTATTCATTATAATTATTCATAAATTTCTTAACTATCTCATGTCTAATACTGTAACTAAATTTTTTGTCTACTTACGTAAATTGTTTTGGTTTTGCAACGGTTCCAAGCAAGCCGCATATGTTAAATTACACGTGGGGTACTCAGCCTGCAGCAAACTCTGCTGCAATTGCAGGTTACGGGCGATTTCGTTACAGTCGCGCTTCATCCGGTCCTCCGGTAAAACAATTCGGGACTGCAATGAAAAGCTAAATTTCTGAATCGAGCTATTTATCCTGATTTAAAGTTATCTGTGCACAAACGTAAGTGAGTAAGCGCAATTGACAAATTTCAATTAAAATGTGCAAACAATAGTGCTCGTAGTAAACAGGTAATTGTAGTATGTTGATAAGAAACAAAAAGTTTTAATACGTACATAATTTTAGTTAATCATAAAGGCCAAAAATAAAGCAAGGGAGGAGCTAAGTCGATGACTTGTTACCAACTCTTAAATGAGTTTTTCGATGGCACGTTAGTGTTTGAATTGAAACTAAACTTCTTTTCTGTTCTGAGACAAGAATGAGAAATGAAGAACTCACCAGTTTAGTAATGGACTCGTTTAATAAACGGGCAGCTTCGTGAAGCGACCGACGGGAATCGGGATTACGTGGGTCCTGGATAAAGGAGACGACACGAAGTTAAGATGTATGAACGAAATATAATCTGCTAATAATCCGAATGCAGTAGCGGTTGAGGCTTTAGATAACGATTAACCGAAAGCTACTAACTACAAACTCACGATAACACTAATAATTACAGAGCATACAAATTCCAGTGAGAATCATTTAAATAGTTGAACAAAGGTTGTTTTCCAGTCTACAGTCAAACGAGATGGCACGATCTTCTGAATCACCAATAAAGAATACTTATGTCTAAATGAGAATTTAATAATGGACGTTGTATTTGATGATACTACGCTGTTGTTTGGAACAGTAGTTGTAACCGTGATGTTATCAAATATAAAGGAGGGCTCATTGACGACTTTTGCATATCCAAAGTTCTCGCCAGCTCACCTGGATTCCTTTACATCAATATCATCTAATAACGCATTGAAAGTTCTTCAGCGGAATGCGAAATATAAAGTCTGCCTATTAACCGAGTTTTTTTTATGTTTAGTAGTAAATGATAGGTCTGTCTATTTTCAGTGCTGACGTTTATTTATTAAAGAAATTATTTGAATAAATATTTGAACCGGCATTACTCTGGAAGTACGTCAATTGTACGTGGAAATATTTCTTCATAAAAGATTGTAGTAGGCTTAATGTTAACGAATTTCACTCACCCCACTGGCTGCGTCTGCTGTCATAAGAAGGTTGTACGCCGTCGAGCACAACCCCTCTGTAGCTTCTTCAACTCTGATCTTCTTGATTGGGTCCTATTTATTAACAAAAGCTAATTATACATTACATTAAACATAAAATATGAAATTAAACTTTTTCTTTCTATCAATATTATAGAAAAAGTAATTCATTCATTTGTTATTGAAATTTAACTTCATTACTAAATTTCTTTCCCCGTTACCCTAGTGTAGGTCAAAAAGTAAACTCAGACATGGACACAAAAACGCAAACAGTAGCTCTAGCACGAACTTCTAGCGACGAAGTATTCGTACGGTAAATGGTAAAAAAATGTATGAAAAATGTACAGACCTATAAATGATAACGTGTACAACTTCGAATTTACATAAATGTTATAATATTAAGAAATGGTAAAATTTCATATCAGTTCACTATGTATACATAGGGACAAACTAAACAAAACCACAACATCTAATCCTTGACTGGCGAAGACAAGCCTGGGGAAGTTAAGAAAAACACTCGCTGCCTTTTGTAACCTTTACACATACGTAAAAGCAAAAGTGTACAATTCGGTTTTTTCAAATGTTGTCGCATTGGACAGATATAAGTATGATAATATTATTGAATCTCACGTGAGCTGCGAGAGTTCGTGCAAGCGACGTGAGGTAGACGGCGGCGTCGCTGACGCCGTGCAGGGTCCTCGCGAGCGCCTCGCGCTTGTTCACCCCGAGCTGGACCATCCCAGCAATCGAGCTGAGCTTCTGCATTTGTTGCTCTAGCTTGTGACTTAATTCCCTGTGAATAAAAGATCTTTTGCGAAAAATGCTTCATTCGTTTCCAAAATCCAATATTGACGTCTCAAGCGTACGTAAATATTGTCAACTAATTTTTTAATAACTTCTAGAAAAATATAACTTACTTTCGGTCTCCGTGAACAATGACATACGGTGATGGTAGAAGAAGTTTCTTCAAGTCACTTTCATTTAACACATTTACGTCTGAACGGCTCTGCACTTCATTTTTATCTCCTTTATTGAAAGCTTCGATCTCCTGAAAATATATTTGCTCTTTATTACATCAAATTATCTCAGTCTATATCAAACACTATTTTGTCGACTCGTGTGGTACTACACTGAGCACTCTGTTGATCTCGCTTCATTTACGACATCCACTAAGAACTTATTCGTTTAAATCATACGAACTATTATATCATGCATATGTAATAGAACTTTAAGAAACCTTAATAATTTGGTGAGTAAGTTCAAGAACTTCTCCATCGTCCTCTTCTTGCCATGTGGCGATACGTCTACTGGAAGCCAGAGTCTGAGTTTTCAATAGGTTTATCAACTTTTTGAGGTGTTCTTCTAGCCTGTAACGAGTGTACGTAAACAATATTTCATTCATGTCGTTAATTTTGAACCTAATTTAATAATTAAAATATTGTTATTGAACGATCATTGAACTCCAGAAATAATTGAACTCCAGAAATGACATTATACCGATCAAAATTAACTATTCTTTAGAAATGCCAAATTGTCACCTATATTTTTGTTTGGGATCAGAAAGGTCAACTTTCGATCGTGTTTCCAGCAGATAAGATGCAAGTGCAGGAGGAATCTTCTCAACAGCACTCCGGCTCGCCACCGCGCTGCAGAGGGTTGTCGCTGTGGCCATGGCTTCTGACGCGGAATCCTGAATACATAAATGATAAAGAGAATTCATCAAAACAGTGAGAAGGTCGATTTTGGGGCTGCGGAGAATGAACTGAAATATTTTTTCTGTTTACCCATCTCTGCTAAGATACTCGTGACGCACATAACACAAAGAACCATATATTTCCAGTTTGAATCTTATGCCTATGACCTTTACGATATATACCAATATTCACGGAAACATATGAGATATGAACCAAAAAAGACTACCGTTTCGTTGTTCTGATTTTTAATTTTTCTAGATGATTGGAGGATGCTTTCAACGTTCTTCTCGAGTTCTTCGTAATCGGCATGATTTGCGTCGAGGGCTGCGCCGCGCACCGACGATATATGGCTGTTAACTGCAAACCTGAAATATGTGAAACTTAATAATATCAACTTGGTCGTCGGTGATGGCAAACAATGTGTGAATAATCTTAAGGAAGATTTTAACAAAAACACCACTAGAGGAAGCCTGAAATAGCTGCTCTAGCACATGAATAATGGCAATCGGCCCAGATCAGGACTACAGTAAGTAGTACGATATGATCTTAATGAGTGACCATTTTCTAGACCCATATAGTTATTTACCTTAGCAAATCAACGCTCCCCTTTAAACACCTTAACTTTTCACGCAGCGCGGCTTTAGATGGTTCTTTTCTAATTTCTTCTATCGCCTTTTGTATAATATTAACTCTTTCGTTGCATTTCTGTAGGGAAATATTAAAACATGTTTTGTTACTTAATTTTTAGTTATAAGTATTATAAGAAATTTGTTATAATCAATAAAATACTTTTGAGCCAATGATGACCTAAACATGTTCATTCCAATTAAATTCGAAGCATAACAGTCAGAAGACTAAGAAATCAGTGAAGAACCGCTGATTAAGAGAGGTGTATGGCCGGCAGTGAAATTGTAAGAGTTCACGCAAAGAAAATGTTATATTCAAGAAATATGATAAAAAAATATATTTATTATTCCTGTTATTCAATCGCAGAGATCTAGTTATTGACTAGTTATTACTGAGATCACAGAAGGAGCAGAAGTCTGCGCAATGTATCAAACTATAAAGGTTATAATTAATATAATAAAGGTTATAAAGGTATAATTAACACATGAACAATATACCTGAGCAAACAGCTTAATAGTGAAAATATCGTCCATATCTCCTCTGTCGTCCCCCATTGGCTGTGGTTTCTCAGCTTCCAAGGCATCCTTAATTATATTATCGGTTTCATCTTTGATTACCTGCAAAAATGTATCATCAAATAATTACTTATTTATACTTAATACGGTTTTTATGCGCGCACAGCGCATGGGATTAGGTGGGAAGCTTTTTGGGCTATGAAAAGAAATGAAACTACATTTCAGTCTACCCTTATAAATTATTTATGTGTAAATGTCCTACAACAAAAGAGGGATTTTTTAATTGGAATTTAAAAAAACGATATTATGTTGTACCAAATAGGCAAAGCACCATATAGGAATTTCACCCAGCACCTCAGATCCTCACTACATTTTGCATTTTGAATGAAAAATTTCTAACTACGATCATTCTTGACGATAACTCGATTTGGCAATATAAAAATGGCGGTCCCATTGATATGATACATTTTAGTCTTCTATTAAACCAATCGACATCGTTATTTTAATTAATCTCAGCGTGACTTATTAATCTCTATTTTCTATTCTTTAACGTCACGTAAAGTTTGATTTATAGATTATAAATCTTTTGTCATATTGAAATTTAACTGTGAAATATCTTTAAAATTAAAATTTAACCGTTGTAATAAAATTGTTTCAATATGTTTTGAATCTCGATAATAGTGTATACAGCAGTAAATTACTGTAAATTTTCATAACATGAACCTGTTGTTCAGCGAAAATAAAGGTATGTTGAAATTATTCATGCGGTGTGCATGCATTCAGGCGATAAACTGCATAGTGCAAGCTCGTACGGGCATACGACTATGCATGTTTTAATATTAACTGTTGGACCATTACCGGAACTTCTACACACTATTTTGAACTAATTTACTTTGTATTATATTTTGCGCACTGCTTTCTCTGTATGTTCATTACCTACGTTTGTGGAACAATATTTTACTAGCCATATCATATTTTAATTGTTACAGCGAAATTCCTATAGTTAACAGATTGTTTTGACAAAGTATTATTAAGAGATTGCTGCGTATAGTACATAGTTTGTCTGTTTTCTGGTCCTTTGAGAACTTCCGCTAGATTGAGCTGTTTTGAGGGAAAAAATAAAATGTTTATTCAGTACTATATAATATACGTTTTAATCAGAAATAAAAAGAATAGAAAATATTCAACAACATAGCACCCGTTTATGTTATGTAAGTACCTACTTTGTACGAGTTCAAATGTCACTTAACAAATTACAGCGTAAACGGTAAAAAATGCTACATTTCAGGCAATTCGTTACAGTAATGTAAACATCACAATCCAGTAGGTGCGTTACCGTCGAAACTAAAAAAGACTCGTAACGTGTGAAATAATTGCTACAAACTTGTTTTTTTTTTCATATACAGCTTGAATTGTCCCCGCGATGAATACGTGGTAACATGTGGTCTCTAGTGTGCCATCAGGACAGGGTGAATGTAACGATTAAAATTTCAAAGGCCGCCTGTGTACGTAGGGACCGAAATAGCGTATCCTCGGTGGACTGACGCCTTTATAAGTGCAAGTCTTTTGGTAGTGTGTTGACATAATGACTGTCCAGGGATTTTTTTTACTTCAAACTCTGATAATAACGTTACGGTGTAAACGGAAATGTGATATAAACATTTCTTGGTGGTTTATATGTATATAAAGCTAGAATAATATCTGATAATGCTGTCCTATCGGAAGATTTGATTTAGTCTGGCGTAAATGAAAATTGTTTATTTAATTAAATTTTTGCAATTCTATTTCAAAATTGCTTTTCCTTAATTGTTTCGTTCCGAGCGGGCCGCATTGTTGAGCTTTTTTGCTGAGAGCATTTCTAAAGATAAGCAATAAACGTCTGCGGGAAGAACAATTGACGATGATGATAACAAAACACGTGTCGTTGATGTCGTAACTCGTCAGAATGAAGCCGGTAGTCTGTACATGCGCCCTTGCAGGAAGCGAGGGGAGATACTAATGCTCGCTGTGTCTGCCGCGATTTGTATCTCGCATATGCGTTTCAATTTTATACGCCCTAGCCATTAACCGCGCAGCTAACCGCTTGCTGTTTTTGATGCCTTTAAATATTAAGAGCTAAATAAATAATCTTTCTATTGCAATTTGCTTTACATGTATTTATAATTATAGAATTGATGTTCCGTCTAGATATTGTAATTGAAATAGTGTACGAGTATCAAGTAAAATTTTAATTTAATTTGTCTTTTTAAAGGGGTCGGTATTAATAATGAAAGATATTATATTCTAATTAAATCTACCTGCTCGTTTCTGTAATTGAATATGACTATAAATAAGTCAGAACTTTGTGTGCCTATTTTATTTAGGAATACGATACGGGAGGTTGTTGCTAAGAAGTCTGCAATACTGGCAGTTCTTCATAATGTTCTTTAATTCGTCTATTTCATTCGTCATTCTAAATGGATACTAATATCTAACAGTGAACCGATAAATGAGTGAATGATATGAGATATAAGAACGATCAGTATAAATCAAACATCACATTTCTATATCATAGCTCATCATGTCTGCGATTTATATCTAACAATATTCCTTTGTTTGATCATGAATACCATAGTCTTTTTCTGCTATATGACTTCATTCAGTAATACTTTTATGGGAGTGGAAGTTGATTTAAAACATTGCGCTGTTCGTGCAACGTTTAGGTAGGACGTGAAATATGAAACTAAGTTTACACACCACATACGACACACGGCATTTGATAATTATATGTGCCAACATTTCGTAATATTATATCATACATACCAGTCACGCATATTTCACTTTAACACTTACCCCGGCTGCGGTCGTGACAAGTTTTTTTTTTCCTTTCCTCTTCTGCTTTTAATAAACTTGTCATAAGTTATCGTCAATGTAATTTTAACGTCGCTCAATCATTTATTTGGAGTAGGTATTAAATATCGGAACTTTAATCGGAATCTTTTATCGGAACTTGGATATATTAAATCCTACCATATATTGTTCAAAATAAATTCGAATTGATATCATTCTATTTCTTATCTCAACGTGAATGTTTAAATGTTTTCCATTCAGTATGTTTATGTAAAAATTGCACAAGTTTCTACGTTATTAGTGGAAATATTGCAAACGCAGTGGTGTTAGTGTGCGCTATTCTATCCGCCGCGAGCGCCGGACATCCGCCTGCCACCGTCGCAGGCTAGACTCCTTTCGTTACTGCTGCATTTCGTTACTATTAGTATACCAAGATAAGTATTTAGCGAGAACATTTACCTTGCAATCGAAAACAATGAATTTAAATAATAACAAATACTCATTATTTAAATTATAATCAATTTTATAAATATTTTTTAATAAGTAAATCCCGTGGAATTTCACGATAACAATGCCTAGCCTATATGTTACCCCAGAACCTCTCCTATCTTCCAATAAAAGTTCCAGTAAAATCTGTTCAGCGGTTTCAGAGATTAGCACGGACAAACAGACAACCAGAGAAAATTTAAGAAAGTTTGTTTGTGTTTTAGTATTTTGTAAATAACTAGAATCATTTGAGAAATCACAGTTATTTTAAAATCTCATTCACACTCTTCATCAATTTTATCTATAAATATTAAGTCATTTATAAACTTTTAAACATTGCTCTGCCTGTTTGTTATCTTTTTATTTTTTGCAAACGGAACATCATTTAGCGAGACCAACCCGGGTTCCGCCGCTGCCGACTGTCGCGCCACACAATACCCTCGAAGGCGGAGCGACATTTTGTTTTGTTTAATTGAAAATTTTCGTCATATCGCGCGCTATTGTCCGCTGAATAAACGTCACTTACTATGCGATGAATGTATTATATAATTTGAATCGCTTCAAGCATATCGTTGGAACTATGTATGAACACTAATTTGAGGGATAGTAAAACAACTGTTGTACGTTTTTTTCAATGTAACAGACATTTCAAATTTAGAACATCACCTGTCATGTCGCGGCGGACATCTTTACACTGTTTTATTGGGAACAAAACTGCTATTTGCGATCGTCCACAAATTGACTGCTAAAGTTGCGCTTGCATAATAACTTGCCTGCCGGCACAATCCTTACTTAGTTGGAAATAATGGAGATACGAAGGACGATTTGAATCCAGATTTCGGAGCGAGAGACTGAAATTCTTACCACTCCTTACCTTACACTGTTTTCTTGTCAATCACTGCAATTGCAATCAATTGGCCAACCAATTAAGGAAGACATATAGAGAGGCTAAAAGTGATACCCATAAGCCACAACACGAAGTCGTCTCTCTGCGCTAAGAAAAGATTGTGGTGTGGCGGACCCTGCTTAAGGTTACGTGCCGTTAGTAAGCTGAGAGGTAGCCATGTGCGGTGGGATGTAGGGTTTGAAGTTGAATATTTTGTATCTGTCTCGTATTTTCTGTTCCTGGCAGCGCGCCACGAATTATGCAGATGTTATTGTGCCCTCTGGTGTTGCGATTTTTATTATACTTCAGCGTGACAAACAGACGGTGAGAAAATTATTTTATTTGAATATAGAATGCAGATAAGAGAGAGGTCAGCTGCAAAAATTAAAAGTTAGTAAACTGTTCAGATTTATTGTGACCTACTATAATTTTTCAACAACGCCAAGCATTGACTAGTAGAGAATGCCTTAATAAGTCCGCCTATTGTTAATATATCAATAAAGGGTAAATAAATAAATAAATACTAAATGCGTCTACCGGTTCACCCAGGCGGAATACTATTTTTAGTTTGCACTGAAACGTAATATTCTCATTAAGGTAGCCTAAGTTAATCTATAACATCAGCTATCTGTCATTTAAAGTCTCGTCAAAATTGGTTCAATCGATTCGTAGATTAGCCGGAACAAACAGTAAGACAGACAAATGTTTTATGACTTAATTTTTTTTATTGTAAGTACTATACTTATAAACGATATCTGTGCTTCAAAGTCCTACTTACATGTTTACTGTCTCATTGACGCATATCTTATTAGTCATCAGCATTTGAATAATAATAATAATAATAACTGGGGACAATTCCACTCACAACTATCCGATTCTAAATTAGGCAATTCAATGCCGCAATTCAATGTGTTATGGTAACCGGACAGCCGATAAACATACATATACGTACTATATAATACCTATTTACATACTTATACTATACCGACACGGAACAAACAAATGTGCTAATCACATATATGTTCGTCCTGGGTGGGAATCGAACTCACGACCTCAGGTTTTGCATTCAGGGTCTGTAATCACTCGACCACGAGACCAGTCAAATACAGTAGTGATCATTTCTATGTCGCTTGATTTTAATACAGTACTTAATGTCCAAACTAGATCGATACGTATGTATGTCCGCATTGGGTGTCATTTGTGAAATTACGGCGTTGGATGTCCATTTTCGTACCGAAATAGAGACACTGAAGCCTTTACTGTCGCTTGTTACTCGCTGGCCAGTTATTGTCGTTGTTGCTACATTGTACCTACGTTTATTTTCCAAGTCAAGAACTTATAGTGTTAATACAGTCGCCTTGAAAATCTCTCAGCTAAGCAAGAAAAAACTTTTGTCATTTGCGTCGAAACTGTGTTATGGTAACCGGACAGCTGATAAGCATGCGATATAATACTATCATTGGTAGATATTTTATTACACCCAGACACAGAACAACCAAATGTGCTCATCACGCAGTGTGTCCTGGATGGGTGTCGAACCCGCGCGACATCCGGTTTTGCAGTCACGGTCTCAAACCACGACCACAAGGCCAGTCAAATATTATTTATAATTAACAACAACATACCGTCACGCTAGGTCCCCAACGGGGAAGGCAGAAAGCAATAATAATAATAATTATTATTCATATTATAAACGTTAAACGTACTTTCTTACAACTTACACCACTACGCTCTGCTCCATCGGACGCTTATCATTGAGCGACACGCGGCCGTGGCGAGGATTTGACGGAGATGCGCGCCATTATGTCCAACGTGCTATATTTCGTTAGTTATGTCATACACAAGATAACATTTTGTACCTTAGAGTTAATTGTTTATGGATGACTATAATAATGTATTCGTAGGACCACTAAGATAAGTGGTCGAGCTTAATTTGATCGATTACTGGAATTTTAATTCAATTGATTACGATAATATCAATTGTTCTTTTATTAACTTTATGCAGTTGAAGTACACGAACTATTTTAATTATTAGCCTCTTCAGGATTAATTATTGTAATGTTAAAAATAATTGTATAGTATCTTTAACT
Organism: Agara michaeli; assembly: GCA_018245675.1. Classification (NCBI taxonomy): domain Eukaryota; kingdom Metazoa; phylum Arthropoda; class Insecta; order Lepidoptera; family Hesperiidae; genus Agara; species Agara michaeli. Next base: position 16,025 of record DWDX01000098.1, on the reverse strand, counting down.
ATCTCCGTTTTTTTTAAATGGTACACAAAACATAACCTATTCATGTACATTTTTTTTTAGTTTGTTTCTCTATTACGCGATTAATACTCAGTGGACTGGCGTGCTAAGAACTCTGTCATTCCGTTGGGGGCATTTTTTACGTAGTTCATACTTTGAGACATTATTATGAACTAAGTCAAACCATTTAAAAAAAATTAACTTTTTACAGAACATTTAATTGTATGATTAATGGACATGAAATATTTTATACCGCCTTTACTAAAATTATTAAAATGTACAGAATATACAGTCTCAGGTTTATTTTTAGTTGCGTAATAACATGTCGGAAGTGTAGCTAATTTATACTGAAGATTACAATTTATTTAAAAAATAATTATATTACTTAAATACATATGCTCAATTCTGAAATAAACTACAAGTAAAGCCAACGGTTGCTCACGTTGTTCATGGCGAGTGTTCAGTCGATCTTATTATGAGTTAAATTGTTTAAGTTAGTCTTAGGCCGTTCACACACCGGGGAATATCGTGTTTAAGAGCCGTAACAGTCAACGGTGTTCGCCAGCCTCGTATAATCAACTTCTTATGTGAACTAACAAATTCCCAGCGGTGAGCGAAGCCGTAGTTCGTCCCGCGAGACTGAATTATGGACTAAGTTGTTCAAGATTGAAAACTGCAACTTTCAACAATGGCGACTTAGTTTCTGCTCTGGCGGATAATAAGCTAGTTTTTATTCGCTCTCTTGAGGTATTTAGTAGTTTCACAACTTGCTTTGTTTTCGCTTTGTTTGTTTTATTAAGATTAATACTATGATATTAAACGTAATACGAACTTATAATATTAATTAATTTATATTTATTATAAAGTGACATACACCTTGTATATACATAAAGTGACATAGAAGTGGTATATGTGTATGCATGAAGAGAATGATGAATGTAGACGAAGCGCGTGAGGTTTGCAAGGACAGAGATATTTGGCACTCGGTGCTTTCTGCCTACCCCATTAGGGACCTGGCGTGACGGTATGTTGTTGTTGTTATTGTTGTTGTTATAAAATGACCATTTTATTAAACAACAGGAATATTCGTTAAGTCGCCTCCTCCTGTTGTGTTAGAAAAAAAATATGAATGTTATTACAAAACTTTATATCGTATAAAATTAACGTAGGTTATCACGCTTCGGTACACTATAAAGAAATTGCAGTTCACTGTCCTTGGAGTATAGTTTGAATCCCTTTATAAAAATACTGAGCTTTCCAAAGCGTATTACATTATAAAAAGTGAACTATATTTTATGTCACTTGCGTATCATTGCGGTTGTGGTTTAATATTGGGCTGCATGTAAGCTTTTAAATAACCTTTTACTTTAAAGCCCCTCGTTTTAAAGCATATGCGTGGTCAAAGCAATTACTCGCGTCCGCCATATTGTAAACTATATTTTCCAATTTAATTTAATTTGGAAAATTAGGCTCGTCTCAGATTCTTTTCTAGGTTGTTAAATTATTTAAGAATTGCTATAAATTATAGCAATTTATTAAAAACAATTGAAATACTCGAGTTACGTAATATCAACAAAAGGCGTAAAGAATAGCTGACCGAATAACCTCACGTCCTGCTACGTGAAGGTAGTCATCACTGGCCGACTTATTGCGTTACTCGCTTAGAACTTTTCCAATATTTGAAATTGATCTTCGCTTTTAATAAACGGATGTATTGAGAATCTTGAACGTCTTCGTAAACTATTACTGATATGTATAGAATGAAATTCTCAACTACATAGTTACGGATGGCCAAACACAACAATACAGGAAATAGCAAAAAATGCCAAATAAACGCTGATTTTAATAAAAACCAAAATTGTTTTATTAGATTTTTAAGAAATCCGACTTTCTTAGCCGGAAATCAAATCAACATTTGAAAAAAAAAGCCATCCGATAGAGTCGCTTATATAGATCGAATTCTGGAAAGTAATGATAACATGGGTCTTTAGTGTAGCAGTGTAGTGAAAATTGACTAGATAGATAAAACACTCATTAATTTATATTATATCGTCTTATTTTTTTATTATTTTGCCATTTATTTTGTACACACAAACATATTACAGGAACAATTATAGTATAAAAGAGTACACGGGCACAACTTATTCCTATTGAACTTTACAGTACACCTAATAAAATTAAATAGCGATTTGCTATTACATACAACCTAGAAAATAATAAGGGAGGTATGTACATAGAGTATGTAGGTACGTAGATGTTAAAAGCATTTATAAACGTTCAAATCTATGTTATTGCTCACAAAGGATGTCCGTTTCGTAAAAGCAGTCGTTGCAACGGAGCACACTTGAGTAGCACACAAGAATTTATTTCCTAACGGGTCATTCGATTTTCTAGTCTGAAAAAGCATTTCTTTGCGATTTAAGTCATTTAAAAACTCCAGATGCTGGAAAAGAAGATTTTTTCACGAATAATTTCTAAAGGAAGACCAGGTCAAGGGTGCTTCTAGTGGATGAGGCTGTACGGTTTTGGTTAAGTCGAATTGGCGAAAGAAGTTTGTCAGCACCGTCGCTAATGGAAATCTTTAGCCTATTTCCCGTGGGGATAGGAATCTGCCAGGAAATAGAATTACTCACTAAACAAATAGTTATCTTTATTCTACTTGCTTGTATTACTTTGCTTGTATTATAATCACACATGGTATATTACGTAAATTGAATTGTTATAATATTATGTTATGTTATTTTAATGTATTTTATTTATGTATTGCATGTATATATTGTATTATTATATATTATTTATATATGTTTATATTGATGTATTTATTTTGATGTATGTTATTTTGATATTATGTTATGTTATTATATTATGTTATTTTGAAAGTTTCCTTTTCTATTTAACATTGATAATAATGACTGTTTTATATATTTTTCCAGGTATAATTCTACATTAAAAGGCTGATCATTATTCATAAGTAAGTCTAATAGCTTGAGCAATTAATAAATTTAAAACTGAATTGATGTGACAAAGCGTCGCATTCCCGCATACAAAACGGACATCCATAATTCATTGCGATCCTAATATGAACCTCAATCTATTATCTCTAAACGATTTCTCGCTAAATGAATATTCATTTAAGAGTAATACCATCCCAAAATGGTATTAGGAGGAAAAAATATGCGAATCGAGAAAACTCATTTAAATTTTTGATTGCGGAGAAAGCGAAGAGCGAGCTAAAGGGCCGTAATAGAGATGTCAATAATTTGTTTTCGAAGACTTTTCTTCGCTCGCGAAGAACGTTATGCCATATGTATTGTATGTATAATTTGTGCTTTATATAAGTACCCGATCATTGAACAGTAACTGCCGCTTACATAGATACGTCACAGAAATAATTCTTGGTCATTAAGGATTATGCATAAATCAAAGATACCTTTACAAGTAGCCACTTAGATACAAATCGAACGGAAATGAGATTTTTTGCGCTCTAAATTTCCATTTCACCCATTAAAGTGGGTTAAATTTTATAACTGTCACACTCCGGGAACTGAAGCAATTTATTTTGTTCTCTACCAGCGGTGGCTACGGAAAACCGTCTGCACACGTCGTTCGCTGGAAGACGAATGAGCGATCGCGCAAAAAGGTTCGCCTGGCGTCATTAGCGTCTGAGGGACGGTGGCTGTACAGGGATCCTTCATATAAAGTTAGTTAGCGGGTCCTAACCTAATTTACTGTCTGTTTTATATGCTTGCAATAACACGTCTACCACGCACTTGAAAATGTAAACAGAAAACTATTACTTAGAGGCGAAAATAAACAGGACTGACAAGTTTGTCGTTTCGTCTGTTTGACCATTGACTATCGACACAAATGCGTAAGTTAAGGTTATGTCATACGATAAAAACAATGCACAGACTAAATTTATTTGCAGTCTTATTTTATTCAATATCGCCACGAGTTCCATTGATATTGGTTTTAGTTAGAGATTTGTTGTTACTTATTGTCATTCTTATAATAGGCTATCAATTACCCCTACCTTCATATCGTCAAGCCCTTTATTGCTTTTCTGGCCTTGTTGCACTATTGCAAATGGGTTTTCTCTAGAATTAGAAGGGTTAAGGCTATAGTTTACGAAGTTGACCGCCCGGATGGGCAGACTTTACCTGCTTTGGATAAATAAAATACACAAATATCGCGCGCAAATTCTCGCAGAGTTTTCCTTCATTGACTGTGAAGGTGATAATATTGTTTAAACGTAAATAGCTTCGTAAAATTAGAATTTCTTGCCGAGTATTAATATTCTCGGAGGTGGATGCGGAATCCTAAAACACTAGGCTCTTATTGCTATTTTATTAGGCTATTAATGCTATTTTCAATCTAATTGATGTAAAAATCGTATTAAAGTTTTAACAGTGTTTGCTTTACGTCCATCCAGATGTATTAGCAGAGAGTAAAAGATTAATGACCGCTTGTGGAAAAAGGTCCACTCGACGTCATTAGCGATGTATTGCGAGCGAGTTGACGAGAAGAGTGTGGAACATTATAGTCCTCTCTAGATTTAAAAATGCTAAAGTTTATAGTACTGTAACTACGAACTTTAAAATGTATGTGTAAGATAGAGTGTGTATTATTATATACTAGTATATACTTGAATTGAATAGTATTTTATTCGTACGTGCACTAAATGGACATTATGCTGAATGTATTTTTAAGTCTCTTTTGTACACGCCGCTTTATGCCATGACCACATATTATATATACTATGTGTGCATATAGTCTTTGTTATTTAAGGACCTCTTTAACTCCTCCCTTTCATTATCTCGGTTGTGGGGTCAAAACTATCGTTTGTGGTCACTTGATCGCAATAAGTTTGTATTAAAGTTCCTTTCGGTCATTTGGTGTTTAGTGGGGGCATAGGGTTACCTTGCGGCTTGTGATCGTTTGTTTATGATATTTTATGGCTACTACGAGGACACCATAATGATTGGTGATAATTGAGGAATAGCTATTTCGAAACGCGTGACATAATACTACCAATTTTATCGTCGTCAATAAATGTCAGTGGCGTCAGTAAAAGGTCGGTAGATACTTACAGACAGACACAAACGGACAGTTTTATTACGTTACAACTTTTACTTCGACAGTAACATACATATATTACGTGACATAAAATCCAATAAATAATCGCTGCTCGGTAAAATACATAGTCTTGTACAATGAGGTTGAAATAAATAGAACTGTATATTTTAGTAACATATTTTTGAAACGTATTTTAAAGCCTCTCATAATGAGATGAGAAACGCGTACCCAGTAGTGGGACACAAAAAAGATTGCGCCCACCCTGGTGTATTAAACGACCATCGATAACTTAGATCCTTGTTAATTTGTCCCGTAAATAATTATAACCTTGTGAAAACTAGCGCGCCGCTTCACCCAACCAACCCTTTTACTCGGTTCTTTTAGTATAATAGACTAGTAACATAACCGTTTTATGACTTATTAAAATACCTAACTCGCTAAAGCTTTTAGCTAAGAATTTAGTGAAACAATTTCATAAAATCTTTGATGGAATCCTGTAAGCGTAACATGATCAATCCCATTAATGTAGATTTTTTATTAAATGCTTAACTGTCTACTGTCGTAAGTAACAACATTGTGAGCTGTTTCAACAATTTCAGCAGTCAATATAATAAAATATTATATGTTGTAATAAAGTATAATAGTATGATAACACATCGCTCCATTCGCTAATAGAAAGTAAAGTCTCAAGTCAAAATTCTCATAAAGGGTGACATGGGGTACGAAGGCGGTCGAGGTGTCCGGGGCAGAAACCAATTATTCAATTTATCACGTATCATTGACTCGGGGCGGGCAGAACATATTTGTGCTACAATATTACTCGGATACTCATGTCAACGCCGCTATTTCGTGTAACATGAAAACAAAAGAGATTGATTTTACGAGTACGTTAGGTCGTTGAATTTCGTGAGGATCGTATATTGAATACTTTTTTTTTGAGAAAAATGTTTAAGGCCTCTCAGTATCTCTTTTATGATTAAAAATTTTCTACTACTCTCATAACAAAGACATATTTCTTAGGTTAATAAATTCATATTTGTATTATTTGTTTATTTCTTTTTTGACGTTTTATAAAAGTTAGATTGTTGTGAGACATAATAATTTTAATATTCGACTCCCAATAGCTCCGAAATACTTCGTTATTTCAATCTGTATACTCGTTAAAATACGAGATCGAAACTATAGGGAAAATCTGGTCTGTTTTTAGTGTAAATGGACTAAATTGTCAAAGTTTCGGTAGGCGAAGCGTGAATGATTGGAAATTAATTTGAAAGTATTGGACGTTACTACAATGAACAATCGCTTCTGTTTTATACCTCGATCTCGTTTACTCGTGGGATTTATTAATTTGTAAATATTGTGTTATTTTTCTTTTAAGGATCTCCAATAATCATTGTCAAAGTTTTCGTAATTTATTTAGTTTATATGTATTACATGTTTATATAGACTTCATAAATGTGTTTTATATTTTATAATTATGACGTCATTAATATGTTATCGTAAAGCGCTCCCAAGTAACAAGTGCTCATGATCACCTCTCTTTATTGAAGTCAGGGATATTACAATACAATCTATATTGTTATGATGTGTAGAAACATCGCATGTAGTGTGCCCATGTACAGTGGAACAATTCAGTAATGTAGATATTAGGAACATAAACATAAAGCAACTTTCAATAAATCGACCTCGGTCGTGTTGAGCGCTTTGAAAAGGAAAAAGGGACTGACCACTTAAAGAAAATCACATAATTGAAGAACAGTAAACGATGCGTAAAGTGAGGGCGACCCTCGAAAATAATTCTCGAGTTAGAAGACGTGCCTTTCGACGAAGGTCAAGGGACGGAAGTCATACATCATGAGGTCGGGAAAAATATTCGAACCGAGTGAGCATAAGTTTTAAACGATGTTCAGTCTTGTTTACATAATTATTCGAAGTGCCTTCCCTGGATCAAATATTTATGTTTATTATATAGGTAAGGCAAAAATAAATATATGTATAATTTTTTTATTGACTTGGGTTCGTAAACATTTATTAAGTATCTAAACTTCGCAATTGTTTGTTAGGTATTTACAAAGTATTGAAAAGTTTTTTTCTGATTTCTTAATTAATTTTCTTTTTGTTTCTTGATAATAGCAATTCTGCAGAAACAGCTGTAATGGCGTCCTTAGCATATAAATTATTATTAATTATATATATATGTTGTATTCAAAGTCATAAAATAATATATTTTACGTCAAACTTCATAGTCTTGATCCCAAAAATCGGTCAAGTAGACGACAAGCAATTCGTGGGTATGCTGATAAGCAAACGAAGCGGAAAGTAGCAGCGCTCGGAGTAAATTTCGAGTTAAAGACTCCTCTGTTGGAGGTCAGGGGAGAGCTCATACATTATAAGATTTAGGGATAAGGTTATGGGCGTGACAAATGATTTGCGACACCGCAATTGTCGCTTTCAAAGTTCTGACTAATTTTATAATTTGGGCGGCTGAATTTTTGAATCTTACCTTTATATTACCGTTAATTGTAATAACATCTAATAGAAGTACAAATGTGAAAATATACGACTGTGAAGATGGGATAATTTGAATTCAAGGAAGAACTTGAGTGGATCACCCGTTTTGATATTCATTCAAGACATATATGTACACGGGTAACTATTTCGAGCGGTATGACGGCCCTACATTGATGCAAGTGTCACACAATAGTGTTCCGTCTCCGCGGGTGTGTGGAGGTCGAATTCATTGCTCCCAATTGACGACGCTTCAGATACGATTCGTTTGTTCACTAGTAATACAAGCAAGTGGGGAAGCAATTGCCGGGGCACCGCATGATGGTAGCTTGTGTAACATATTGTGGTATTGTTTTACATATTACATGCCAGGACAGATTTATTCTTTGCGACACGTGGAATGTAGTCATTCTTAACGATCCGAACGTCTGGACACGCCTTTACTGCTTCTGTTAAATGAAATAAATAAAATTGAATTCCTCATGCCTCAATATCAGGATTACATTTACATACATAAGGTCTGTAACTATAGTTTCTTAATAGTTAATTAATAGGTATGAAGTTAAATGAATGTAATAGATTTTTTATTGATTAAACCTTTGACTATAGTTGTTATAACTATATGTCAGTCTACATATAGTTTGTAGTGAAGAATTATAACTCTGTAGTTCAGGTCGTATAGTCTGTTAAATCGCTATGAAATTGTATACATAAGCACGGTTAAGTTTAAAACGGATCAAGTCGTGTGATAGTTTCAAAATGGCGATCAAACCTATAACGAAGAAATTCTCAAGCGATAAATCAAATCAACAATGAATGGACTCAACAACCCGACTGGCGTTACCGCTATCGGACTTAATTTTAAATGATATTGACAATTGTACTGGTATCAATATAATACAGTACACCGGGGAACATAACTTTGCGTTTCCCGCGTTCGCTCCAGTTTTGTACAATGACGCGCGAACCGATTCGCTTTCACACTGTTTTATCTAGCTTTTGAAACAATTTCAGAATCATATTAACAGTTTTCTAGCTACGATATAAAATATGTTATATAATAATCTGTATTACATTGCGAGCGTGGTTTAAAAATGTTCCAATTAAAAAAAAAAATGCGTCATTTAATTGCGTCTGATGTTTCTTTGTTTTCTCGCCGACGTCAACACGACGATGGCAAGTTTTACGGACGGTTCGTTTTCAAGCTTGTTATTTATACTATTCAATAAAGTCAAGGACTTAGGTAGACTAGGCTAAACGGCTTATGAGTCTCCAAAGCAACACGATTCACACTTGGCAGTCGTCTGTCAATAGGCAACCAGACACTAAGTGGCTATATAAACACAAGCCCCAGGTACTCCCGCCAGAGCAGCATGTGTCACCGAAAATCAATACTGATTATAGTGTGTTGTGGACCATAATAATTCGGATTCTGATATACGTCTCAGTAATATCATAATGCCATCGAGTTTAAGTAAACAACATGTTATCTTGCATTTTCTTATGAATTCCTTGTTTTCCTGTATTTTGTGACACGTAAAAATTATTGTTCTCATAATAATTGGTTTGCAATACCGGTACAGCTATACCACTAGAAAAAGTTGCTCATAGATTTTTATTGGGTACCTGTGTGTTGCGAAATGCGATTGTCAACCTTGAGAGAGGCATTCGATCAGCAATGTTTGAGGGATGAGTTAGAAAGCAGTGTATATTTGGATGCGTCGTTAGTACAAACGGCGGTCCGTGTATCAAATTCTTAACAGCACCGCCTCGTGATAAATAGACCCTAAGTTGACGACGTTTCATATGAGAGAGGTGAATCTGAACCACCTCAGTTCAAACGTATTTATTCTGATAGTGGGATCAAAGAGGCGTATGTCACTGTTGGTGGAGATCCAAAACTGTTATTTCATTCGCTGCTCTTCATTGATGGAACTAAACGTAATTGGGAGACAATATCCATTTTTTTTTAAATTCCTACTATAAGAGTAGAACTGAGGAGTGGAATAGGTTTGAATTTATGGGATTTGGAAAATGATATTATTTAAACAAGCCTTTTCATAGGTGGACATAATATCAAATAACTCCATAATATCTAATTTATTCAGTAATATGAAACAAAATATGTCATTAATACTTTTACAATAACTGGGAAGGAACTTAAGTACGTTCGTAACAAGAAAAACAAACAATAGCAATACATTCGGAATTATATACAATGACGAGAGCTAATGCTGGTTCATTACGGAAATATGCATGAGCCGTGTGGTCGGCGGAAGGGCGCTTGGTTTAATTAGATAATGAGGGTATTGATTGGATCTAAATAAATGATGCCAACTTGAGGGGAAGAGTCTCGGATTTGCTTGCCGGGCATTTATTGTTCTGTTGAAAATTCTGTTTATAACGATTTATGACTTCGTTTCGCCTTGTTCAATCAACCTTGGTCAATATACGAGTATGTAGGTGACGTAATTTTAGTCATTCAACATAAAAACAAAATGCGTTCTTGGCTGCCCGTAACGTAATCTTTGAAATTTATAAATCCCATATGGAAATTCCTCAGCTGTAAATCTGAACAGACGGGGAATAATTTATGTGTTACGATTACTGCTATTCGTTCACGGCATATATCTTATTTATATTACGGAATGCAAGTAAAAATAATTCAAGTATATATTGATAATTCTCATATTAAATAATTTGAATGAAAAGGCAAACCCGCCCTCGATATAAAAATAATAAATAACTTTATTTTTTCAGTTGCTGCTAATCCACACGACGCGCAGCTGGTCTGCGTGGCACAGACTAAAAATAATATTGTTTATCTCTTTTTAGTTAGATGTTCGTTTTAAATCAAATGCGTGGTTAATTGTTTGGTTTTAATCACTGTGCTAAATTTATTAAACGGCCATTGTTAAGCCGCTTTTATAATGCTTCTACCAATAAATAACTTGACATAATTGGTTGCATCTACATTGTTTGGTTGATTATTTATTGAACTTTTGAAACAGAGGATTTTTACAGAATTTTGTTTCCTTTTCAAACTATGCAACATGTGTATATAACAGGTGCATATTGCTATGAATTTCGAGATTAATTTACTAGATGCAGCAGTCCCGAACTAAAAGTTGGAAATAGACGCCCGATTGGTTGACATAGATTCTATATGGACTGACTAGAGAGCAGTGATTTCTAAAAATAGTACTTGCAGATTAGTTGATTCGCGACCCAATTGGATTTTTATTTTTTAAGCGCATAGTTGTGCCTTGTTCAGTTCAATACATGTGTGTTAGGCAAATCGCGGTTCGTCTATGTATACGAGGGTAGCGGGTGTTGGTAACAATATTATCAATTTAAACTTCTGTATTAATATTAGCCTACGTTAAACAGCATTATTTACGGGTGTTATTGAAATAGCTCAGCATTGTTTATCATTTTCATACAGTTATAAACATAATTGTATATTACGGAAGCACTGCTGCTACTTCTGGCCTGTTGTAAATAATTGCAATCGTTTAAAAAACTTAAATCGATAGAACATAATTATTTTAACTAGTTCAGAAATCATCGTAAATAAAAAGTGTGGTTTATGTATATAGCATGTAATCTAAAAGCTTCGTATTATTCCCTGATAAAATACCGGACAGCCTGTCAAAGATAGGTACACATGACGTATGAATTTTTAATTGTGCTATTCGTCTTCATAAACTAATCGCTGTGGACGGGAATGGATCTTTTATCTCGCCTCAGACTTCTGCGTTAATATAACGAATAGGTACATATGTTTACAAAAAAAATATCATTTCGTCGACTATTAATTAAGCTTAGAAAAGCGTATACTTGATGGATACAAACAATGTAAAAAAAGGTATAAGTTATATAGCTGGCAAGTGTTAATTTTTATTCGGAACTTTATCCGCTGATTAATTTAACGTGGATTAGGTCTTAGAATACCAAACGTAGGTATTTGGCGAGAGACTCGTTAAGAAGTGGCCGTAGATTGATGGGAGTGACGCGCGGAGAGGTGTCAATCTACGCGCCCCACGTCACGAACTTTGCTCGAATTAATACAATTCTTAAGCTTCAGTATGCACACAACAACGCATTGACAAAATCGTATACATAAATGATACTTGTTTACAGTGAAAAAGCGTTCGTCTCTCCGATCTTTTGAAATTCATGTGAACCGCGTCCAAGTATAAAGAATTTAATATAGATTGTTTTTTACCACATTGCATATGGAGTATCTTTCTCAGGAAGATTTCGTAATGTAAATATACCTTTTTGTAACTATCTAAGAATATAAAAAGGAATTTGTTTGTATACATGTTGCATTTGAAATAATCTAATGTTCAATGACAGACATAATAGAAGGTTCGATGTATAGCTAGTTTCTTGTGATATCCTGTAGTTCTGGAAATCTAAAGAACCAGCCGACTGTAAGCGGCTGTATCGAATCAGTGATAAAATGCTAATTCACTTTCACGTTTCCCAATGAGACAAAATTATATTTAAACTATATGAATTGTTGCAACACAAACTGATGGCGGGAGCTGAACACAATTATAAATCGCTTTCGTCAGTTCTAAATACACAATACGAATATTGTAAATTTCCTAAGAGAGATTGTGGAAATATACAAAATATTCAGCAAAAAGACGTGTTGTTTCTAAAGTCTGTTTAAATCAATTCATTTGATTGATCTACATTTCGACTTTAAAAACACAAGGATAGGCATTTAAAGGTCACTGACATATTCAAAGCATGATACGAGCAGCTGAATAAATTCACGTGTAACATATGAAATTATAAATAAACAAAACGAATAGTCTTAATGAGACCGCAAAGTGAAACTGAGCAAAGCAAATAAAGAGAATCGAATGGAGAAAATCACTTAGGGAAAATTAAATTAAACTAAGAAATCAATTGAAACATGTGGTGTGGACCAATAAGTGTTAACCGGGGACCGATTCCTTCTGGTGCCCGCCCACTCAAGACGTAACGCGGACCGAATTACAAATAGGCACCGCCGTACCACGGATACTCATTCGTTTGTCGATCGAGACTCGAATTTTAATTCATAAGTTGAGTGACATTGGCCTTGAATTCCAATCATACTGACTTTATGTAACAATAACGTAATGGTGTTGATAAAAGGAAGAGCGGCGGACGACGGCGATATCTACTTCCGACGTAGAACGCTATTATAATCTCGGTTCATTTGTATGCAGATATTGGAGCCGATATGAACGAAGACTTATAGGGTGTTTGTTAAAGTTTATCTTTAGTTAGATTGTTTTTATCATATGGACAGTATCGTAATCGTGAACGGTAAAATTTTATTTTAAAATATTCTGTCTCTGTACTCTGTGACTAAACTTTCTTAAAGAAACATGATGAAAAAACTTTTTCAATGTAATTAATTAATCGATTGTCAACGTTCACAGTCAAGGACGCTAATTAAACATCCCACTGCCATTTCTCTGAGTTAATCTATAAAAGACAGGACTTCAAAGAGTTCTGTCTTACAAAACGTAAATTCCAGCCTCTATTCTGTTTGTAGACATAAATTGGTGTCTTAGTTCATTTTCCTACTCATTTACTAATGGCTGAGTTGTTAATACAAAAAATAATACGTTCCGAACCTTAATAGCTTTAAGAATAACCGTTTAATTGGCACGGGAACAAATAACATGACATAAGCTGTATACGAGTATACTCGTACATATATACAGTTCTAAACGGAGTATGAATGAATGAGATAATAGTTATATTAGTTCTCGCCGTAAATAATATTTATAGGCATTGTGCTCGAATCACCGTTGTCACTTCTTTCATTCCAATCAATGAAGGGAAATAAATAAATGCTGTTAAACTTTTGTTCGCGTACTAATGCGCCATTGTTAGTTTAGTTACAATAGCACTGCGAAAAGGTGTCTTTTGAATTTCTACCTTTGAGCTGCATTCAATTACACGTAAAACAGACAATATAAAATGAAAATTGAAAATATGTAGAGATTCAAGTAAGCGTGCAGATTTAATTGTTCATTTTCTGGTTATAAGCAATATACGATATGTACTATACACGAGTTGATTTATAATTTAACTAGATTGATTCATGCCTCATAGTGTATTTTGTTTTCCTCTTGCGTATTCGTTGCCTTTAAATTCGAGTGAGCTGTTATTTCGTTTCTTGATAAATTGGGCCAATTGACTCGCAGTTTAAAGAAGCAGACTGTTATGTTACATATCCAATTGTGTAACCTAATATAATGTACAAGTATGTATAAAATTTAGTAAATGTCACGTTCTTAGAATGCATCCGTGATAAGAAATTCCTTTTTTTTTATTAAACCACACTCAGTGTTCTACTTGGTTAGTTTTTTTATAATTGTCTATCATAAAAGATTATAATCTTAATTGTATTGTTAACTATCTGAAAGTATTAACTTTCTTTCAAAGAATAAAGCTTTTATAGTTCAAACAGTTTCGTAGTAGAGGTTGTTGCACTTCTGGAAAATGTTACTGAAATTGAACTCACCAATTTGAAGTATACTATTTCAAATAGCTTTTAGTACGAACTTGCACGTATGGCATTCGAGATTCTGTTTTGTATTTAGGATTTATCAGCACTGAACATTTTTACTTTGTAGAAGAAAATTTCTAACAGATTATAAATTACGTAAGTAGCAAACGAGCAGCCAGCAGGCACAAGTGACTATCAACCATGGTCATCAGTATCCAACTTTGACCTTGAAATAAGTGAATAAGTCTGGTACAATTAGGTACTAATAGCATAGTCGGTAATAACAGTATGTAAACTGTCAATAAGACAAACCATTGGGTATTCGTTTTCTTACTACTCTATGATTGCAAAGATTGGATAAATTCCTACTAAAGATTGAAGTTAATTAATATACAATGATTCATTATAAAAGCGATCGTCGATAACTGCGATACAATGTTTACCATCTATATACATAAATTCATGAAGAAATGTACGTAGAATGTTTGTGATCTTTAGATTAATATGATGCGTGAATGTGATTATGTGTGTGATCCTATTAGTAGAAACATATCGTCGCTTATATCCTCGTTCACATTATAGTTGATCGCCAACAGTTTGCATGTAATATATCAGTGGGAACAACCGGCGACTCTGCTTAAAATTAGCGTAAGACCGCCGCTCGTGACACGCGATTAATATTGACTTCGCCCGGGTTAATGTCAAAATAGTCGTTAGTTTCAGTCGTTGCAAGCACCGTACGCATATTTATTCGGTCGATACGTTTTGCATGGGTCGTGCTGAATCTCACTCCTACCCCTTCCCCACCTCTTTTATTCTGGCTGAGCCACTCTGGCACGCCACAAAGTTCGGGTGAAGCTATAGAGGCCACTAAGGTCAACAGCAAAACGTCATTATGTTAGACTTGAGTATTCAGTACGATTGCATAAAAATAGTTGTTATTTTTCGTGTAAAAGCATTAAGTCTAAATTTTTTTTTTTTTTTACTTATAAGGTCATGGTTGTAGACGGTTTTTCGTTTACCAAAATACTTTGATTTGTGCATAATATTGGCTTTTCACAACTCGGCTGATGTTGGTTGCTGCTTATGCCGAAGATAGCAGTATAGGTTTAATGCGGCTTAAATTCTGGATTAAGGAATTGTCTCCAATTAGCGCTCTGTATAATTAACTCAATTTAAATTTGCGCAGTTTATCTCTAAAGTATATTTGCATATTCTCTTTTCACCTTTTGGGCTTCGTAGATGCCAGGAAGACTAGTATCTAGGTATAATTAAGCACATACGTACGGTATCGACAACGTGTATTATTTTACTTTCATAAGTATAGAACCGAGTATGACAATGCGGGTATGCATGGCAAATCTTTGTAAGTTCGCCCCATATTACTTTTAGCTCAGATTTAAATAATAAAGTAATCACATAAAATAAAGTGAATTAAATAGAAGGCTAAATTTAATTTTAGAAAAAGAACGGAGGTTTTGGTTTTCGTATTGAAAAAAGTTGCCACTTTCTATAGAAAATAGTTCCATGTCATTCAACGAGCACGGTAAAAGCCACGTCACACAAACCTACTTGTAATGTGCGCTTTACTCAAAGGAAAGGCCAGAGAAGGTTACCACAAGGATTTAAATACTTCTTAAGGTGTAATTCTTCTGGCTCTGTTACTTTGGGAACTAGCAAAGCAACTTAGAAACCTATTCGTTGTCGATTAAAACTGTGGTATGATCTGTACTGTTCGACTGTAAACGACGTACGCAATGTTTGGTCACTTATTACGGGCTATTATTTTTAGTTCACCCTAATGTAGTTTCTTTTCTAATACTAAATAAAAACGTAACATCACGCCTGTAATCCCTTAAGGGGTAGGCAGAGGAGTGTAATACACCCCCACATTTCACCAGTTACGTTTAAGTCCCAC
>DWDX01000097.1:0-39640 GCA_018245675.1 Agara michaeli | reverse complement strand
CGCCACAAAAGCCCGGGTGAAGCTGTAGAGGCCACTAAGGTCAACAGCAAAACGTCAATTAGGAAAAAAAAAAAAAATCACAATGATTGTTATTAAAAAAAATTTAAACGGCGAGGCCAGTGAGAAAGTCAATATAAGCGGCAGCAATCGTGAATGCCTTACTTCGATAACGCACACCGATAAGCGCCCACGAGGAAGTACCACGCGACAATACGATAACGGTGGCGTTCAATTAGCGATACCATTCTGTTTACATCATAAAACGTTCATATCATATTAAAAAAAAAACGCAAAATAGAAGTGAAACTATCCATAAATACGCCCGCGTCGCCTTTAACTTTGAAAGTAAAGCATTGGAACGATCTAGACGCAAACCGAATACGAAACGCTAACGGCAAAACAAATCTCCTACTTAAAGCCAACACCGCCAATACTTTCCAATATCTTGCATTATAACCAATATGGCGACCTATATGAAAGTGAATGAGCGCATTATAAGGCATACCCTGAACAACGCATTGGCTGTGTAGGCAAATATTTTAATAAATACCGACTGATATTGTATAACAGAGGCAATCATAGCTATACGTGGTTGAAGATTGCCCACGATCTATAACGTTAAGCAATAATGTACACTAGATAGATGAATGAGTGACCAGCTTTAGCGGCAAATTTCTACGAACATTTCCACGCTTTGGAGGGTAGATTCAGTACTATGTTCCCACTGATAAACGTAATTAGTGAGTTGCGTACTTACTTCTCACTTCTTACTACTTTACTCTAGTCAACCATACTTGGAGACGGTTGACAGTCACCGCAATGAGAGCCGCCGCACGTAACATAACTGTTATTAAGGAGCCTCATTTTAACATCTCGCCTTAGCGTGCTATTAGAAGGCATTGTCTAGTTGTGAGAACGGTTAAAATAACAATGTGCCTCAAAATCAGCCAGTCACGCAAGGGATAATGTATCATTACCGGGCAAATCCTGCAAATCTTTTGTTTGAACGTGAAATATGTTTTTGAAAATGTACGAGACGATACAAGTTTGGCGAAAATCTGAATTTAATAGTATCATTGGGTGATAATTTGTCATTACATGTAAAGTACAAATGAAAGTCTCAAATGTATTTTTAATTTACAGCAGTTGAATAGTGAAATTGAATACAATGAATCCCTAATCGTAATACACAAAAGTACTTGTACAAACAATACTTTGACATTATGAAAACATGATAGTGGAGTGGTGAGGCATTCATAAGTATCAGCTAACATTTGTACATTCATTAACTGGCATAACAATTAGTTAATCACCGCGTCATTGAGCTCGCCAAACCATATTTCACCAACACAATAAAGTTTAACAAGCTCTGGTACACCTATTACGTAATAAAGAGCCAACTAATGCAGTAAAAAAAATGCAGTAAGTGCTATTAAGGATGTTTTTACGTTCATAAAAGAAATTTGAGAACAAGTTACAAAATATAAAAGGTTTTTTTAATTTAATTTCATATCTGATTATAGCATATGAGTTCCTATTGTTCTGGTTTAGGATAGAAATATGTTAGCGCCAATGCCTGCACAATCGAAGTCCTAGATATTTAGTCAATTTTAATTAGTTCAAAGTACTGTCATAGATTTTGATATGACAAATGTCATAGATTTTTTTTTAATATCTTACCAGAATGGACAGCGACATCGTCATCCACGTCCAAGTATCCTCGTCGAATGCTGATGGGACTGTTGGCAACTTGTTCTTCGTGTTTCTTGATTAAAGCACCGATAACCTCTGTTTCACCACCATTGTCATCGACAAATTTGTCGTAATCTTCAGTCAAATTCGCCACTACCGCAAAATTTTCTTCTAATCCCTCTTCAATGTGCCTGGCTGTTATGCTACGTAATAAAGAATTACTTCGTGATAGTTTTGTGCTTCGTGATCGGCGTATGAAGTTCAACCCTGATATTCTGCCAGGACTCTTATTAGGACTGTCAGGAGTCACTGTGATTCTGGGCGTCTTGAATATTGATGTAGAACTGCTGCAACTGCGAATTGGCGATGGTGCAGTTAGATTTTGCGGTAGCGTTTTGGATTTCTCTTTGTTGGGTGACAGTAATTTTGGAGAGTCGGGTATTAAAGACAGATTAGAATTTCTTATACTACTTTTCGTTTGTAATTTATTGATGTATGCCGTGGAGTTGTTGAGTTTGTTGGATGAAACCGAATCGGTCAACGGTGTATATATTCGATCATATCTCGGTTCGCATGATGTTGTGCTTCGCAATCTCGGTTTTGAATGTCTCACTAGACCCGTGTCGGCTACTAGTTTCGGGCTGATGAGGTCGCGCTGACCCAACCTCGTTAACGCTTCGTTTGAACTTAAGGTGGAGGATAAAGGTCTTCGGATTCTTTCATTTGGACTCAAAACGCTTATTTCGCTCTCACTCTCCGTAAAAGAACTATCACCACGCAACGGAACTTGCAACCTCGCCCTCTCACCAATGTTCCTTCGTTTAGTTTTCGCGACAACATTGTCTATGTCTTGCCCACATATTAAAGCTTCCTTTTCTTCAGCAGTCAATGGTAAATAATTGTCGAAGCTTTCGAACAGAGGCACGTAAAAAACGGAGCGACGTCGCCCTTGGTCGTCGCAGGTGGCCGAAGTGTTCGGTGACAGGGCTCTCGACATAGTGTTCACGGCGCGACGGCGGATGCACGCCGCGTTACGGCCGCTTACCCTTCATAGTGGTCACTCGCCGCACCGTTGCAGCCATTCGCTTCACTTTGCACTATTTCCTGACCGTTTGTCCTTTACTGATTTCATTTCACACTTTATGATCACTAATTATTGCGGCCTGTTTGCCACCGCACATCGCATTTAACGAACGATAATAATGATAAAGTTCGACGGCGTCTAAATGAATATGGCCGACAAGTGTTTTAATATTAGCCCACGAATTTAATGCGAACAAATATTAGCAGAGCTAACGAAATAAGGATAGATAAACACTTCAATATCATTATGACTATTGCGTCGTTGATAATAAGTAACAATCGTATCTTGTCACACTTTAACAAAGCCTGTAAATAAATAAGTCTTCAATGAATAACTGTTGTATGTGTGAAATGAGTAAGCAAATAGGGTATCGATTGCGTTAAAACACCTGGGTCGTTTCTATTTATCGACAAGCGATAAGATTACGAGGCGGTCGCGACCAATCAAACATCCGAAACAAATCGCCTTGGATGGAATTATGACCTAACGCTTCATAGAACACATTTTACTATCGAAAGAACGCAATGTTTAAAGATTATGTATCCAGTAAATCGTGACACAATTCTGCGCTTAAAAATGAAAAACACAGAGAAACCTAATCACTTGTTGTAATTGGACCGAATACAGCAAAATGTAAAATGTTGTAGGCGTGAATGGAAATAATAATGGTGAACACGTGTGTTTGTAAAGAGAGGAGCGGCTGGTGTCGTGCGAATATATTTAGAGCCGCCCTAGTCAGCGCAGAATGTATTCCGCAATTAGTTCGTTAGCGGGGATCAAGTAATTTAATTAACGAACTTGCGTGTGCCGACGAAAATTTAATAACGAAAATTCCAAGCCTAGGCAGTTTAGTTGCATTGATCGATACGAAAAACACTTTGTCACAATCTATCATTTTGGAACAACTCATTTAAGAATGTGAAAGCTGTTTATAGTGGAGCGGACCGTGGGGAAGTATGACTTTTATGTAGTAATTAAAAAAGTTAAATAGAAATTTAATTTACATTTAACGAGTAAATATTCGAAGTGAGGGACATAAAGAGCGATGTCGCGAACAGAATTTTCGCTTTCGCCCTCGTCGTTTCTCATAACAGGCATTCAGATGTCTCTCTCATTGTGCTTTATTCAAAGTGAATAAAACACCGGATGCCTTGTCTTGATACTGGAGACGGAATGAGGTCTGAGGCTATGCGAGTGCAAACCGTGGCTCACAAAGCTTGCGGAACAAACGATAATCCGCCTCCCGCAAATAGACTTCGGCGGCGGTACCTACATACTATAATTATACCTAAACTCTTATACACAATTATCTCGTATAAAAATTATGATCAATAAAACCCAAAGATGAACTGTATTTAAATAATAAATAAAGGAAATTATTTAATACAAATGATTCGAAGAATCTTGTATACGAAATAACATAGTAGACCTATCCGGATATAAGTAAATACATGTGTACAAATTTTTAACAAAATCTATACTTTCTGAAGCTACCTCTAAAGAATAAAAGAAACATTTGTAAATAAAAGTTACAACAAAATACTTATTAAACATTCATAATAAAAAATAAACAACAAAATAAATATTTTATAAGTTTAAACAAAAACGCGCGATCATATTTTGTTTAAACAGTTGTACATCATTCGTAATGACATAAGGAACAAAAACCCAACAATAGCACATGTAAGCTCACAAAAAATCATCAGTACGTTCATTAATATACGATAATAAGAACTCGTTGAAGGTTGATTTACACAAGATAACAATCCTAAATCTAAAAATTACTGAGAACATAATCTAGAATGTCTTTGTTTTTATGTATTGTACTATTTGTACATCATATAAAATTTGAAATAAAACACAGTAATTTTTAGTACATAAATATGATTGGAATATTTATATTAAGTGTATACAATAAATATAAAATAAATTAAGTAACAATAACTGTAGATATATGTATAAGTAACTAAGTAATATAAAATATATCATAGACAAATGAGATAATAATAGCAATTATAGTAAAGTAAAGAGTATCAGTAAAGACAATCTATGGTTATGTTTGACTATGGGGTGTGTGCAAGAATCATAAAATCGATAAAATCCGCAAAGGGGAATGTTATAATTATAATACACTTTTATTTCATTAATGTCCGATCGTTTCGTGGTAACGTAAAACCGAGAACATCATGGCCTTGAACTCGACAGTAAGTTCGAGCGACAGTTTGTAGAGGAAGTTATAAAATTCTCAACACCATTAAGATTCACTGGCCATGGAAATAAAATGTAAATAAGAAACACGAAGTTTACGCTGAGAGAGAGGACGGAGCGCAGCGACTAACCCACAATCACGATTCAAACATCGCACATGCATACTCGCAACATCGTAGTGTACTTACATAACTTTAAAAAAACATCACGTTCATAAAAGACGTTGTACGTACATGAATTGAGATTGAATAGTAACAAAAATATGGATTATTTCATAATGGCGATTATTAATCCTACATGTATTATAAGTTATTATATATTTAAAAGTACACGTGTGTATTCGTGACTTACTTCGATAGTGGTCCCGTTACTCGTCCTTCGAACATCGACAACTATCCCCGCATTATAACATGATAATGTTAAAAACACTTCATACGACGGTTTCAAATCTGTACGAGCAGTTGAACGTAAATGTCCTAGAGAAAAAACTACGAATACCCGGTTTCGTCATTACACTCAGAATTTGCTTATATAATTCAGGTTTAATACGGCTTTAACATTCATTGAACCCAATGAAAAAAGCGAGGCAAATTAAAACTTTACATGTAAAAGTTACCGATAGATTTGCAAATACACATATGAACTACGGGATGTTTATCTTGAATACGAAATGAAGTAAGTAAACATAAATATGTACGTTCAACATCAGCAGGATAAAGCTGCGTGACTAACGCTAGCAGCCATAATTCATCACCGAAGGCAGGTTGTAGTGTGCGTGCCATGCAACGGAGCCCGCCGCCGTTCGTTTGCCGCTATCACAACGGTCTTTCAACCCGCCCAAGTCGAGTTACAAAATATGACAATTTGTACCTCACCAGGCCACGAACGACGGAACAAAAAAAATCAGGTCAATATTTTATAGAGTCAATGTTTTTGCGAAAGTGATTCATCGCAACGCCTACTGCGCCGCTGTGATTGGGACCATGGAATTAATTTGAATGTTTTACCACAGTGCAGTGTCGATCGTGTTCAGTTATGAAATCGTTGTGATTGAAAGTATTACTCTGTTCCTGTATACTAAAACTACTTTAAATATCTCAACTCTTATAACCTCCACTCTTTTAATAAATTTTGTTTGGGAATAAATTGAAAAGGCTAATATGTCACACTGTACTTAGTACCAACACACGCTATGTTATACTTACTCGAACATGATATGTCTAAAGATAATGTATTATTAAGAGCAATATAATACGCGATAACTAACGATGACTTTAATGATATTTACAACTTGATAACTATCTTTAATGTGCATAGTCGCAGTACTTTATCATTAAGATTTATTTTCCCAACCGAAAGGGAGCAACGAGTTAAGCGCTCAATCATCTCCTCTCCCGTGTGCGAGCAGCGGGCTCATGTGTGTGCAATATGAACGCAAAATAAGAGAATAAAACAATATAATGTGGCAGCGGGAAGATATTTTTCACACGCGGTTCTCGCAAATTACGCCACAAGAAATTATCAACGTTCTTTAACCGGGGACCGTGGAATGGAATGATAAACGCAACACGTTCCCAGTTATACGACGGCGCCGCGCAATAATTTTATATGACGCTGTAATTCTAAAGGAAACTTATAATTTTCCTTCCTAACAAACGAAACGCATATGCATGACGGCCATTTGATCAACTTTAACAGTGTTGCAATATCATCGACGAAATGCAATGGAAGTCTGAAAACCAAGACGTATCGTTATATATTTGGAAGTTGTATATTTGCCTATTAGTGTAGTATATTACAGATAAGTGGTAAACATTTATGTAAAGATTTCGGACCCTCTGGACCACGACAGAAAACAGTTGCGAAACTATCGTTTACGCTTTCGCAAAACAGTTTCGACCGCACGAATTCTCACAAAATTTACAGAAACTTTAGTTCTCGAGCAGCCTTGAAACCGCACTGTTAGCACGAGCTCAGTTATATTGTTTCAATGTGAAATATATATGTATGTATCTAACCACAAATAACTCTACAACTAACTTTTATAACAATCTTAAATTGTTTCATTTTATAACGATGTATTACGTCAAAGACATTTAATGTGGTGAATTAAAATCCATCGCGGTTCATGATGTAACAATATGGCGAGTGTGCGCTTCTTATTAAGTACACGAGAGACTATAAATCATGTGTGGGCAGATAACACGGAATGTGTACTGCTCATGAGACATATAATTGACATGATCCAAAAAAATACTGGTATGAGTGTCGTGGCTTCAACTAACGGTTTCTTTACGGCTTTCGAATTGAAATACTTTTGGTTTTCAATAAATCACAGACAAACAAAAACATCTAAGTAACTTATAAAAAAACAAACAGTAGGCAAGTTATATTATTACATATTACTACACAAATAAACATATGTATATATTATACGAGGTACATAAGAGCACTACTTCAACGTAACAATTACAAAAAACAGGAGAAAACATCGTAAGAGCGGACGTGCTCAAGACTTCCTTAAAGTGGTTGGACGAGTAAGTTCCTCCGCTATATGTTCTTGTAGGTACAAACCATACAGGTTTCTCGAGGGTACCCTACCATAAACACTAATAAAATGTTGACGATAACATGAAATATACACACGCAATTTATATTACTTGTCGTGTCTAGGTGTCAATTCAATTAACTAGTATCACAAACAGTAAAAGAAATTCTTATTCAATACATCTTTATACTGTTTTTATAAATGCGTGTGTACATAGAATCACACATAAAAAGACGCCATGGTCTCTTGACGCCAACATTCCGAAACACAATAATCTCGTGTGATTAATGTCTGCCGCTATGCGTACACATGTGACAGGATAATTTTATAGACGCTTGCAAACGGACGAAAGCAAGTGAGATGCACAATGTGTAATTTGGTTCAGCGATCGTTATTATCATAATTGCGAGCAACAGCCGACAGACGTATGCGCAGTGCGGTTAGAAGAATCTAAACGTCAGTGTCTCGGGCCGTCGCTAACGAAGCGCCCGAGTCCGGTCCCGTTAAGCAAAAGATTATTACCACGACTTAACTGACCCATATACCGTACGACGGAAAAGGTACAAAGTGCATATATACATCTGTATCCACGTTCATGACCTGCCTATAACTTGTACAGTTAGTTATTCTTCAAATTGACAACCGCTTTAGGTTCGACTATAACGTTTCCAGTTTGATATTAGTTTAATTCCCGCACATCGTTAAGGCACAGAACAAGGCTATGGGTTACGATTTCGATGTAATATATATTTTTATTGTCTCTCTAAAGATTCAGTTGTTCGGTGCTTGTTTGTTTTGAATGAAACAATTGTGAGTAGACAAATATCCACGACAAACTATGTAATAACAATAACAATACATACGATTTACAATAATATACGAAGCATTCAAAACTCCTTGAAAGTATCTAAACTATCTGTCATATGGAGATTATTATATAATTAGATTGATCGAAGGTGGTGCCCCAGAAGTAAATAAAACGGTATTAACTTAATAAGCTTACTTACGCCCTACAAACGTTTACTTATAGGTTAAATGTGATGTTAAGAAATATTACGCACGCTTATTCAAGTGCAGAGATGTGGAGCGAACATACGGTCACAATGAAAGCACTTGGTCGCTGCGCGTGACAATGCATGTCTCAGTGAAATTAGATCATAAATTACCATAATATGTTAACCATTGATAATATTACCTACCGAGGTTTTAAAATATAACTAAGTTGCACCAACGTGAAGTAAATATAACGCGTATATTAATAAACGTAACATCACGCCTGTAACAATACATTATCCAGTAAACAATAAACCCATGAGCATTTTATTGAGGTAAAACCTTCTGCACATCTGCTGCACATATTATTACATTAATCAACCGCAACCACAACTTGCAACCCGATAACTACGTGCTCCTCAAATTACTCTCAGAGAAAACACGTTTAGGAGCAATACGCCATAATAATTTACTGTTATCCAACACGCTGTAACATTCGACTTTCGAGTGCATTCTAGCCCCGACTAACATTGTACTTTTACTGGAAGAGTAGAACTGAACAATTTGAGAAATAGAAATGTAAGAACGCGTGTAAAGGCGCAAACAAGTTAAGGCTACGACAAACGGGAACGAATTCGAAATGATGCAAACAAAGCCGCGCCGGGGGCGGCGGAACGTGTTCAGAGCCTCAGAGGTTGCCGCGAGAGTTGTGCAATAACGATTTGCTACGCCACACAGACGCTGCGGCCCGTGCACAGACAAAGAACCACTCGGATACATACTCTCAAATATGCTCGTTTGCTCAAACACGATTGTAGTGTTACGAATCTCGCTTGTGTTTGAACAGTACGAGTATAGTACAGTTACGCTTAAAGCAGTCGCGTTTGTACAGAGATTAGTCATACGATGAGGACTTTCGATCTTCCCGCGTACTGAGATACTGCATCCGATGCTTAAACAGAACGCCGAATGGTTTAGGTTTGTTGCTTTTAATGTCTTACAAATTTGAATAAAACCAATAAAAACGTTCAAATTTAAATAGCTACAAAGTTACACAAAAACGAGTAGTAAAAAATATAATTTTCAAACTTTTTTACGAACCCTTAACATTCGATTGGATTAATATCAGATCATAGTATATATTCTATACGAATAATAAGACAGTAACAGTGATACAATCTGCACGTGATTGTATTTTGAAAATAATAGTCGCTAAGTAACTAAGCTGTAAAGTGCATGAAAAAGATCTCAAACAGTAGCTGTCCTGTACTTATAAAATTTTCTCCATTTGTTAGTTCGTTTGTTGGCTTATTACGCAAAAACTAATTAACCGATTTTAAGTATGTCACCGATCAAGATATACGATACTTTTTACGTCGGGGAACTGTACAGTATTTCTCACAGGAGCACAAGCAAAGCCATACGTAACAACCGGGGTATATCAAATGGCCATACTTTATTTATACGTTACCACCGAACGTTCAAAAGTAAATTGTACACTCGCGGCGTATTATTCCCCACGAGGTACATATTAAATTATATAGCAGCTGGCACAATAGTAACATAACTGTTATTAGCATAAGTCGTGACGAGGCTCCGCTGACACCGGGCCCGGATAGTCCGGAGCCGTTCACCAGCGCAAGGTCACGATCAAGCGGTGTGACGCCAGTTTTGATTCAGTTAGATATGTACATTTAATAACCACACTGAATATCATAAGGTCAGAATCACCATTTTATTTTCATACGCTCACATTGATGTGGAAACTTTTAACTGCGGGGTTAAATTATGCATGAAACGCGCGGCCGCCTGCATAAGGCCTGTATATTTGCTCGAACTTCTTAACGCCGCTTGGCGGGGATTTCAACTTGTTTAAGTTTATTTTTAGCCCCATTCAATAGAAAAAGCTTTCAAATTCTGCCGCAATAGAATCCCCTTTTAAGTCAAATAAAACTGCATACATTCGTTTGCTTGCTTATCGAGCACTCTACACAAATTACCGACGTTAATATTTTGATCCCGATTATGAAGATGTTAACGTCACAAATTAACCTCTATCAAGTGAACTTGAATTGAAAAAAGAATAATAAAAAAGTACTGTAATACATCACAACAGTGTATGAAAATGACAACAATACTCATTTTGTTGTATTAACATTCGCGCAGAAGCAATTCATATAAAAAAGTAAGGACTTGATAACAATATATAGGCAGTTGTCGATGCAATAGACTGTGAGTCAGTGCCCTTTCTCTCTGCAACTTCTTCGAGGACACAACAGTCTAGAAATAATTTATTTATACGTAATAACGTCAATAATCGCGAATATTTCTTATTTATTAAATAAACTTTAACGCAGCACAAACAGAAAAATACGTGAAACTCTGAAATTAGTTAGTTTTTTTTCTCATGATATCCTCGTAATAATAATATATTTGGTAGCGCATTAGCGATAAGCTATGTATGTACATTTGTTATACGCTATAAACTGATTGCGCGTCATGTAGGCATGTATCACGTAAAAAATCACGTACAAAAGCCAATTTTCTTACTAGTTCTACGTCCCGTCATTAAAGCTAGATATTGTTTTCAAATTTTTAGATGTATTTATGAGTTTTACGTGAAAGGCGTATTAAGCATTAACGATAGTGATTCGTTAGGATTACATTTTTCTCTTACAAAATTGTACTTTATTACCCAACGCATCAAAACATAAGGAATATTCCAAGAATATTATACTATTGTGCGGCTTATAATTAAATACAATTGCGTGGTAAACATCGGGAGGAAATGCAGGACACAATAAATGACATTGAGATAACCGGGCTTCCGGCCAAGTGTTGCCACCCAATTGAGATAAATGGCCGAATATTTGACTCAGTAAAAAAATTATTATTACATATAACAGAGCCTAGATAACATTTTATAAAATACCATTAATTTTATACCGACATTGATAAAATGATTTATTAACTGCGCAGTTCGAAAATTCACGCTTTTAAACGCTAAATGCATACTTGAAAAAAAATGTATGAAGAAACTGGGATATTTAAGCAGTCTTTAAACATCTCCCTGTTTACTTTAATTCAGAATGAATAATGTACGGACGAATAAACAAGTATAAATGCTTTCCCACTCCTGCCTAATCGAGTGTAAAATTCAGACAATGGTCAATAAGTAACATGTTATATGCACTGACGCACACGGATTCTAACTGCATTTCAAAGAGGTAAACAATAATAATACCTACATATACTAGCGCGATAAAATGTTAGTTAACTTATATTGTAAGTAGTAAAATCCCTAGATTAGCGTTAACAGCGAAAACGCCTAAGCGATAAAGGCTGCATGGTTTGTAATGTGATTGATAAATGTAGAGACACGTAATATTCTTAGGGATGATTCTTAAGGATGTAGCGTCAACTTAAAAACATGTCAGAATAATGCCTAATCGCTACTTTGATAGGAAAACGAAACAGTATTACTGTGGAATATTAAATATTATTCGTACATTATAAATCAAAACAAACCTAACAGCGGATGATTCAATGACAAACTATATTGCTCATAATAAACAGGAAAATTAATGTTTTCAGAAATAATTACATTATACTTCAGTCAGGTCTTTCAATATGATACCGGAAGAGTAAATATATTATTATTTAGCGTTATCTACATTAATTATTAATTGTTGTAACTGTTATTGCCCTAATCAGTAGCCAATTATTATGAACATTAACTAAATTGAGTTCCAATTGGGTAAATAATGTTTAATAACACTTATGTATGCCCATTACCCATAGATATAATATTTGCGTGCATGTACCATATAAAGTAATAAATATACACAGATGAGGTGAGGCAGTGGCAGGAGGCCATTCGTATTTGAAAAGAATATCAACGCTACTAAAAAAAATGTTTCTCAACTGTGATTAATCCATTCCAGGAGATTAAACGGACAGCTGCCTACGAAATTACATTTTGAGACGCAACTGGCCACGCTGAACATTGTAATAATCTCGTATAGACAGTAAGAAAGTTGAATTGGAATCACCTGCTCAGTATGTAAAACGACACCTGCACAGCGGCAGATGGTGAACAAAAAACAAACGACCCTCGCGCCCGGAAACCAGCGGTGGGCGCGAGGCGAAACTACCGATCGACGAGAGATTTACAAATTGCCCGTGCCGGCACACGGGGGAATTATTTTGATTTTGGATAATGTAAGAGCCGACCCATTACAATAATCACGACAGATTTTTTGTCAGGTGGCCATGTAAAGGCAATTAAAATAGGATGTGAATGATATTCGGATTTTCAAAACGATACGATGTTTAGGTGAAAATCAATAAATATGTACAGCTATTTGAGAGGTGAAATTCAGTACTCATTGTACGTAATTTAAGCGTTGTATTGATGATATCTTCTTAAAATTTATTTATTGAGGAAAATCTTGAAAGGGGACTGCGTTATCATGATTTTTATTTAAATTTATTTACGCACATACAAATACATTACAGAAACATCGATCTATTTGTTTTCATTTGTTTCATTTGTTTTCATCGATCTATTTCCTTTGAGCATATAGTGTATAGATGTCAACGATCAATGAACATGATCCGATTCGTGTGAAGGGTGGGTGAATTGCGCTCGTATATTAAAGAAATGTCAAAGAAAAAAGGAATAGCGCGCGTAGCGTCGCCCGACTACTCCGACTAGGTCCGGTTTGGACGGCGACGGGCCTGGAATGTGACCCAGACCTCGATGGGACTCGAATCGGTGACTCATGTGAACTTACTCTTTCAAACAACCATTATCGAAACATCTCTGGTAGATACCACTACGAATATATCTATTCAAGGATGGTAACTGACTTTGTCCAGGTTGAATCCGTCCACAATATTGTAGCGTTGAAATGACAGAGATTAATTTAAAATCTTCAAAAACGTCCAAATCATAAGAATAAATTCGTTAATTATTGTTTTATTAACATTAATTCACAAATAAAGTAAGAAAGCGGTTATTCGTTTAACATTTATAACAATTCACTTCATTTAATCAGACACTAATGGCACGAGTATGTTTGTTTGTATAGGAACTGAGCTGTATATAAACAACTCAAAACTATAGTTACTTCGATTATGATTCTTAACTAGTAACTAGTAGGTACTACAGGTGACAATAACTATTTTTGTCACAGATGGGTATAACTATTTTTTCGTTTTATAACTATAATAATTTAGACTATTTAAACTTAAGTCTTGTATAAAAATAGATATTATCGGAAATTAGGTAGAAAGCTACAACTAATTTTATATTTGAATAAAACTGAAATAGCGGAAGATAAATCTATTGAAATATTTATTGACTAGCCTCGTCAACTCTTTAGAAAGTCCTCCTTTCATACATCGTGTGGGTGCACAGATAAACAGGACTGAACTCCGCCTACGCATTTTTTTTTCGTTTAGTCATCCAACATCCCACATAACCGAGTCAATGTTAACGGTCTGCAATCACAGCACATGTTGGATCTAAGAATTTTTAATAATCAATGAAATATAAATCGATTCAGTTTAAAAAAAAAGAAAAAAAAAGATTAAATATTTTTTTAAACATAATATAACTCTGTATAATGGTAAAACGCAAAAGACCTAAAGTAATCAAACAGTGAACTGAAATGAGGTGCATTCAATCCTTTGAAGACTCCGTCGAATCTCTACGCGCACTCAACCGCGAACTCTACAAAGAGATTAAAGACTCATCATAAGTTACGGACGGGTAGCGATACGAATTTATATAGCTGTATTAAATGAACAATTCCGATAGTTACATTAAGAGTAGTACCAATACATGACAAGTATTTGTGAAGGTGTCACTCAAATGTCACATTTTCGTTATCCTAGAGATGACGCAGTTCCGACGCATTCCTGAAGTGCTCGTCGACTACATAGATGACCGCGTTTTACAAAGGGTGGACGAGGAATTTAAGCGGCATCCAGACGTTTGCAAAACTAATATTATTAATGTACAAAAATTAGCCCTGTGGTTCGCTATTACCGAAACGAAATTTATTCCGTCTATTCAACCGTAAGACTACGTTATACCAAATTGGACGAGTGTAAATACCAAATGTCTACTTCTCTAATGATGTTATTTGTATACATATTTACGTACACGGGTCCAAGAAATTCAGATAATAATTAGGGACTTATCAACAGTGATATTAATTATAGATAGCTACATAACATTACAATTCAATGTTTCAAATACAAATATTGGGTAGGTTTTTAGTTTAAATTTTAAGAAAGATGGTGAATCATTCAAAGTGAGAGAGAGAGACAGAGCTTCGTGCTCAAAGGAAAGCATCGCGATAACAAATGAATTCAATTAACAATAATATAATACAATTAATAATAATATAGTAACTTTACTCTTACTTGCTCTCATCTAGCGAAACTTTGCCTTTATTAATGCCGTGTACGTACATATTTAAGCACTTCCGCGATGCCTTTTATAATCGTAACAAGTTTTATTAGGACCGTTCGCTATCCGTCGAATAGTGGCAATTGAAAAGGTACGAACACAAACAATATATTTCATACGACATCGTAACAAGAATAGCAATGATATTTAATACAATGAATATCTATAATGCTGCCTACAAAAAGATACGTATGTAAAATATGTATATAAGTAAATATATTTTGAACGAATCCGTGGGCTGCAATATTCCAACACTTGTAAACACTCGAACATATTGTACTTTGTAAAGCACAATAAAAAGAACATAATTTAAATAACGAAATTCCCATGTACCACTTCACTAGTTTCCACTCACTTTCACGCTGTTTTGTATAAAAAACACAAAGCACTTTTGCTCTTGTTTGTTAGTATTCTATTTATCTACATAATGCAATTGAATGAACGAAAAACTGTTGAAAGGGACGCGAATGCGCGCGGCTAGCGGCCTGACCGGAGTCGAACCGAGTAACTTTGTTGACAGAGGCAAGCGCGCTCACGCTGCCATGGCTAACATCTTCGGCCCGTATCGGCAACACTCGGCTGCCTTCGGAACAGTCACGCCAGTTCAAGCAATTATCAACTTTATTCAATGACTCAACCTCTACAACCAGAAAACTCGCACATAGGGATGGTAATGGAACAAAACACGATGTCGATAATCTTGTTTTCGTACAATTAACTGGGACATAAGATATTTGAACTGGAAATTATCCTTCATTGACAAGTGGAAATATTGTAACTGCGGAGATTTAACAGTACGTAACAATATAAAAGTGTGCTTATCAGTCGAATTTTGCTTTAGTTGTAGTGTAGAATGTAATGGATTATAATATATATAATATAACAGACATTTAATTGTTTTTGCCATATAATATAATTTAGTTATAATTGATATAATATGTGTTTATGGACATCAGTTACCTAATGATCACATAAGTATCTAAGTTCAGGAAAACATGTACATCATAAATAGGGTATAAAAAATGCTGAAAGTTTTTAAATTTCTCAATTAAATTTGTGTGATGGTGATTATTTTATCGACGTGTAATAAATCTCTGCTTTCAAATCGACATATCTCTCTCACTACGGTTAACTGTTCTGTAGAGGCAGTTAAAGTTGCATAACAAGATGTCCAGGTTCGATAATTCGGCTCAAACAGAGAAAAACTCTAAGGAAATGCCTACTTAACTTTCTGTTTGAAACCGGTTAAAGTTTATTATTGAATGTAAAAAAATATGACATTTATGTAAAGTTGTTAATTTAAAGAAATTGGTATCTGTAGATAGAGATGAATGCGGGAAGTGGATTTCGGAGAGCCAGACTACGATATATGTAACAGGGAGACCAGATCAAGAGTACCTACCTCTAGTGGGCGAAACTATGCGATAGCTATTTTTGAAGATAAAAGAAGCAACAGAATTTTGTCAACATCGTAGCGGCTAGAAATCTGTAGTTTCTGGGTATCCCTAAGGAAAATAGGCGTGACTGTATATGTATTTATGTGTGTGTATGAAATACAAAGTGACCTACATTTATTAAACGCCTGTTGCCAGTTCTTGGCATCTGAGAGTTACAATATCGACATAACTCTAAATATAAAAATTTAATTATATCAGACATGCATAAGATAGATAAACCGCATATATCTTTATATCTATATAACCATGACGTGTTCATTAAAAAAAGTGCCGCGAGTTATTCCTCCTTTTTTGTTCACAATCTTCCGGACGTATAAAGCCGATGGAAGCAATACGTTGTGCCAATATTGGTAGCTTCTTCACAGGCTTTTTCACGATCAAGAAACAATATAGAAACTCACTGTACACGCATGATACAATAAAAAATATTATTCTGATTGAAATGAATTTCGTGACTAAAAATAAAAGATCGATCGCTTGCAACATTTTTTAACGTAAAAACAACACACAACAATGTGTGTTAATATCTTTATTCTTCATAACTCGTCTAGGGTTACATGCACATATAAAACGACACAAACACCCACAAAAAGTTATCAGACGACAAGAAAAGTCTTGAACGCTCACCTATTCGGCTTACATACTCCTTCCTTTCCAGTTTTTATACGGAGGGCGCAAATACACGAAGTAAATCACGATACTGGCTGGCGTTATGCGAGAGGCGATCGCGTCGGTCATGGACCCACTAAACTGGTTCCCCGCGGTATTGTTCAACCAGCACGCCAAGACAAGGGCTTCATTGTAATAAGAATTATCATTGTCCTTTTATGTACGAATGAATTTAGAAAATAAATAGCTCCGCACATGTTCAAATGTTGGAATGACCTGAGGATGGAGACATTGTTTTAATTTTGTTTTGTACGTGTGAATAAATGTAATGCGTTGTAATGTCGAAGTTATAATTACTGAAGTATCCAGGACATGAATTCGCTTTTATTGCATCTGATTTTTACTATTTATACATACATCTAAAAACATTCGATAAAATTCATCGTAGGGATAGTGATTAAAAATATTTTAATGCTTTAGTGAAAAAAGTAAAATCAAATATCACAAATAATGTACCTATTAATAAAAAGTATCCAAACTTTGAAAAAATTTAAATCACCAAAAAACACTATTTTAAAATGTACTTTATCAATCTAAATTTAGCACCTATAATAATAAAATACATTTATATAATTAAATTGTGTTTTATGCATAACATCATGTTTTAATTGAGGTTTAAATAACAATGCAATATAAATTTTGTTCCTTATAACTTCTCTTTACAGCGCTACCTAGTATCAAATAGCGCAACTTTTATGATGTGAACTGTCACTGCTAATGGACAGAGGGCGCTACAACAAAAGTTGCGTTTTACCCGATCTAAACTCGCTAACTACTGAGAACTTTTCCTAGAACAACAATCATTTCAGAATACAATACGAATGAAAATTAACTTTAAGAATAAAGACTATTACTCTACATCATACCAAATATAAAAAAGAAATACACGCGCTCAATACGGTACAAAAAGACTTTTGTATGTGTTGTTTATGGAGAGATAAAACTATCACATTGTAATAATTACGCGTCAATGATAATGGTTATATGGCATATTGTCCGTAGTTTCTAACGCAATTTACATGTAAAGTATCATTTCCTATACCCGGCATATATTTTACATGCGATAAAGGCGACAAAGGTATGCAGCAAGCCACGGTTACTACATTTCCTAGCATTTAAGATATTAAATACGCATGTAATTAATCTTAATGTTTTATGAATGACTAAACATCCGCGATGACTTAGTTGGGTACGTTTGGAGTTATTGCCAACAACGTGTCAGTAGTATTGACATAAATAGAAGACCCGAGTGAAGAGTGCAATGTACGGGAAGTTTTGAGGCTATCCGCGGACGTTAACTATTTAAAGTAAGAGGACACAATAAACGTAATTTAAACTCGTAGTTTGGACAATATTGTTTTAAGCACGTCGATGGTTTATTTCCTCAATGTATTCTATACGCACATACTCTAGGTTAATAAACGCTACAACATTATAAAGAGCCGCCGTAATTGCGATATTCTGATGAGGTCAGATATGACCTCATGATGTCTGAGCAAACGCTGCAAAGCGAAACGAACTCTCTAATTGTGACAATATGCTTCTTAATTGAAGACAAATTTTCATCGTTGCAGTAAAGTAGACCACGGACAAATTAGTGCTGGCATGAATAAAATAAAACAGACTACTAAGAAAAATCCTACTGCCCATTAAACACTAGATCTGTTCAGATACAAACTCTGTTAATTTTCATCGGTCAGATTGATAAAGTTATCATATTTATACGATTATTATTAAAATGTGAGTATATCAGAAATAGGTACGATCACGAAAAGCAAACGAGGCGTTAAGCCTATTTGTACAAAAAATTAACCACGTGGGCTGCTTCCTGGCTCTCGAAACTTCATTCAAGCGCTTGACAATGGAACGGTAATATAATAGAGCAGTCATGTAGGTAGCACGACTGCGCCGACACAGGGCGACTCACGAAAACTGCTTCCATACATGACACGTGCACACGGATAATCCTATATTTATAAAAGTAATAAAATTTAAATCCAGTTTTAACGATAAAGAAAAATATAATACGACTAAACAAGTTTTCAAGGTCTCTTATACAATCAGGGGAATTTTGCAGGCAACCAGGTAAGTGAAGAAGGCATACGGGCAATAAATTAAACGGTGAATGTTATCTACGAACGTCCAATACCTGCGTGTCGTCGATTTGTTACAAAAATACTGTTTGAAAAAATACACTGCAATAAGTCAAATAAAAGATGATAAAACGCGTTGGCAGGTTTTAATGCCGAATTAAAAACTTTGTCTTTGAAAATTATCCACACAAGTATGCATTTAGTAATTTACATATGAAGTTAATCAGCTGTTTGATAGCTATATTATAAATTTAGCTCAATTTAGGATCAAGTAGCTATGTTTGAAGTAGTCCCACGATATTATTCCTATTATTATTTACTGTGAACGGCGAGGTGACGTCCGGTTTTTACGTTGAATTTCTGGAAACCCTGTGAAGGGGGCTTCCGTTCGTAATGGACGCTGCATACAAAAACCAGCCCCCGCAACTAGTAAGATAGCATACCAGAGATAATTCACCAGATTGACAATATCGACGTCAGCGCCACCGCGGGCGGATGGTAATAATTATCCCGACGCAACACGAACACACAAAAGAACAAGTTATGCGCCGCGCACAAAAACCAGGAGCCACGCAGCGCATACCTAATTACTTGTTATAGTAATGTACGTTTAAATATTTCAACATATCTTTACACATAACTTTTTCTATGTAAGATAAACGTACGTATAACTTGATTCGTTATTTAATACGACATTCCTCATATAATGATTACCGCCATAAAAGAGTGACGGGAGATTTTGCGAATGAGATTGTTCTCTCGATGTAACACATATGAACACATGGAGTCTGAAAAGCCGATGAAAGGCATCATTTTTAACTTTGATTTGTAAATGTCCATTAAAAACGTATGAATGTATTCCTTAGTAGTGCATTAAAATAAGAATATAAAGTTTTAACACTACACAAAACAGTTAATAATTGTCAAGAGTGGATGTCATTTTGTACATAATAATACAAACAATTATTTTTCCCATACGAATACAATCAAACCTACCTATAGCCAACGGACACGAATTATTCAGATGATTGGTAATCACATTTACTTGTTGATACGTTTTTGTTGCATATTCCAATCTACAGTGTTGTTCATGAGGTCTGATTCACGTGAGATAAAAAAGCATATATCATGAAAATTCGTTTATTTTCGTGTTAGATAAATTTCTTCCTAGAAAACAAAATCTCAACATTTGAAATATGAAACGGGCGCATAAACAAACAATGTGTATGATATTCTAAATCCAGTTTACAAATTGGTTGGTTAAATTTGGCATTTATTTGTGTTATCGCTTCAAAGGCGCGAAGGAAGTTCGGCGTGTCCCGAAAAGGGTTGTTCGAAAGAGATAGGAACACGGGAAGCGGATGTGACCGCGACCGTTCGTAGGCTTCACTGTGGAGTGTATGGAGAACACAGGTGCGCGGCACACGGACGGAATCATTAACTTCAAACGTGATCTAAACGTAAACAGCGAGCTTTTTTAGATGCAACACGCGCACACGTGACGGGAATTATCAGTGTTCACCGGAACGTTGTAGACGGACATTTAAAGGCTCCACACTCGAGACACCCATTAGTATACCCTTCCCGGTAAATTGGATTAATCCCTAACCTTCCTCAAGCACCGTTGTATACAGCGAATATAAATTAGGAACTTTGCCTATTTGTCTACTTCCTGTAACTCTAATAAATCCATTTTGACAGTAGGTCTAGGACACAGGGGATCCAATATTAAACATTTCGGTAAATATATTACATGGTACACATAAAATCTGAGAAAAGATCATTACTAAATTATTTAAAAAAACACCTTTCCACGTTACGAATATAACAACTAGAGTTATCAATGATACACATTTAATTTCAAAATCAAATAAGATCCAATTTCTACATAAGATTACTAACAGCTTACTTGTTTTGAAAACTAAATTCGAACGCGTAATCTTTTAATTTATTTGCCAATCACACCATTCCGTCCACAACGCAACAGTGCAAATATTGCTGAAACGTACAAGAGAGTAGTTGAAGTTACACAAAGGGCACCCGGGTAAAGGGTTCCGGTTCCGAGGACTCGTGCAATCTCAAAATACGCGTACGCTCACAAATTGTAATGGTCGTGCTGATCACATTTCCCAGTACTGGACAGATATAAAGGAGTCAAAACGACGCAGACTTCCTCTAGCGCGTCACTTGGACACTGGCGGCCGTAAGAATATTCTACGAAATCAAGCTAAGAAGTATTAAGTATTATGTGCCCGGTGATCGCTGATACATGACTCAACGCGTTCCGTCTAACCGCACGTGTGTACGCAGAGTTCTCGATCAATGTCAAGATCGTGTTAGATTACGTTTGCAAATTAATTTTTTTCGAGAAAAACCACTCGTAGTATTTACACGTCTGTAGGTCTCGGATGACCGTTAATGGAAAATTTTCATAGGGTAACAGGTGTGTCGATTCGTTAAATAATGATATTTATAAGTTATAGCAAGTGTATTGGGTAATTTGAAACTTGTGACAAACTGGCTGTGGCTATCTCCCACAGCCTCCCCAAATATAATAACAAGCAGAAGGGCAGCCGCGTTTGATAGATTAGGTGGGTTGCTGCCAGAATTAAGATTAATGCAGGTACGCTTGAAAATACTCGTTAATATATTTAAAGAGATTTTAATGATTTTTGTCAAATACATTGAACATTTATGAAGAACAAGATTGATTGTGCTATAAGGGACAATACCACATTTCACCAATTTTTTTAATAGTATCATCGAAAAAGTGGTCCTTAGAATCCAGTTTGATTCACGCATTTCACAAGAAAACTGTTAGAATAATGATATTAAAAAAATAACTTCTTATTTTTTGTGTAATTGTTGTTGTTCTTCTTATCTGTTAGATGTAAAAATGTATTGTGAAGTTGCGTGCATTCTTTTTGTTTTTTCTATTCCTTCTTTCAAATTTCTAATTCAAAATAAATCCTAGGAAATAGTGTGCAAAAGACATTACAGAACAGTTATAGAACGCAATATAGCGTTAGACATAATAGCTGTAACGTTTACGGGTAGTAAGTAGCAATGGCACTCCGCGCCATTACGTGATCCCACGCTTGTCTTAGCTCACAACTCTCGTTATAACTCTCCCTTTGAATAGAAAAATTCCATAATAACAGAAGAACATCATGTACAATAAATATTCTTTAAGAAGTAGTCTCTTATAATAGTTAAAAATCGTTCTCTCCTAAAGAAACACAAATTTAATCGTACAAGCGTATACGTTTGGTTCCGTTCCAACATATTTCAAATGCGCTACGCGGAGGCGAGATAAAACATACAATAGCTAAAACGCTGCTATTCAGCGTCAATGACCAAACTGACAAGTGAGTGACTGACAAAATCAAGCTTACCATCAATATCTTCATCTTGTGTAGATTCAAAGTCTGACAAAGTGAGATTAGTCAGATCTTCGACGTACACGGGAGGCTGTCTGTTGAACGTGTGCCTGCCGCCCAGCGAGTGGTAACAGCTGTCCTCGTCGTCGGCCGCCTCCTCCGTCGAGGAGCCCTTCAAACAGGAGTGAAAACTCCGGGAAAGGCGTCGCTCCGTACTCATCATTAAACATTTCCCAACACAATTCACTGGTATGCACTCCACTTATCAACGATGACCACTATTGTAGGAAAAACCGCGGTACACGTCACAATATTGCACTTTTTTAAATCGCATTTGGTTATAGTGAATCACCACGTGGATTTAGCGTTCATACTGTGA
This sequence comes from Agara michaeli, assembly GCA_018245675.1. Taxonomy (NCBI): domain Eukaryota; kingdom Metazoa; phylum Arthropoda; class Insecta; order Lepidoptera; family Hesperiidae; genus Agara; species Agara michaeli. Next base: position 16,656 of record DWDX01000097.1, on the reverse strand, counting down.
ATATTATCACTCTATTTTTGCACTTCTCGAATTGATATATCGCTGAAAGTTATCACGTTTTTATCATAATTTATGTATTAATGTCTATGCAACATCTACAATTATCACTGTCATGTACTTGACATGATTTGATCACGACCGACCAATGTCACGTGCGGCGTGCATACGTTCTGAATAAACACTGCATTCATTTCACATTCTCGTTTCTTATCTTATCGTAACTGTAATCATATTCAAGACCCTTAGAATTGATCTACGTGTAAACAAATAGTAATGTATACCTATAAAGAATTAGTTTTGTGAACGAGTCTATGTAAAAAGTCGATATGTTCATCATGGGTGTCACAAATGTTTGTCATGGATGGGAATCGAACCCACAACCTCCGGTTTAGCAATCAGGGTCTGTAGCCACCAGACGAAGAGTCCAGTTGAACGCACATACATAGTAATGTGATAATGTTAATATAACCGACGCAAATGCGAGTGCATAGTAACTGACAAGAGCCATACAACTAGCAGAATTGAAAAAACTCGGCCACACAACCCGTAAAACACGTTGCATGAGGAACATAAAAGAGACGCGTGAAAACGACAATCGCGCCGGTTCAACGTTCTCTCGAAGAATGGACTCTACCGATGTCACATGCGACACGACTAATGAATGGCAGACAAACAAAGAAATCTTAGTGATGGCTTATACTACACACGCATACACTGTTATATAGGTATAGGACAAACCGTCGTGCTTCCAAAGCTATTCATTATAGATTCTTAGCGATCGTGATTAACTGATATGGTTAAAATTTAAAACGGTTCCGTTGTTTCCACATTATTTATGTTCACATTCGTTGTGGCAAATATTGTATTCAAAAGTACATAGTTGTATTTGTACGCGTTTTCCACTTCCGATACACGTTTCGTAGGGTCGTTTTTCTTCCTACTTGGCGTGAAAAAAACCCACTTTCTAGCGGAAAAAAGTAAAATAAAAATATACACTGTCTGAGTCAATATATACCCGTTATAACAAAAGGCGACTGAGGTTATTAACTAGCGTCTATTTAAAATAAAAACTTTTTTCTGACATTTATAAAAAAAAGCTGCCATTTCAAAGTAATATAGTTGGCAAAGTGACAGATTATTAGACGTCATTGAACAGAAGTTTTGAATGAACAAGTGAATTGGCACGTTTTGATTATAAATTTCACGATATTAACACTGTTCTTGTTTCCTTTGTACATGAAAGGTTTTATGTAACAGTCACTACGATTTAAATAATATTACGAACAATAATTAGAATGCACAACAAAAACTGGAGTCTTTTAACAAAGGGGAAAGGCGATAAGATCAATTGTTTCGTACACATGACTAAGGTACGAAAAACATAAACGAGTACATATCAAGGAAGAGGAACTGTCACAGGCTGCGTTCGGATTTAATTACCAGCGCACTGCAGTCGGCGTATTTGTTTACAAAAAAGTGAAATCTGCACCATTGTCTCGGTGGAAAGTTTTGTGGGAGCGACACCCGCTTTCCGATGCCGTAAGATGTAAAGACTCTTGGAGAAAAAACTAAAAGCTATGACTTCTCGCGGAAACGAAGCACCTCAAATATTCTTACGTAAACGCATACAATAGAATTACGGAACTGTTATTCGGTACTATCAATTTATAAAATACGTTATAGTACATAGACTATAAAATTTTTTGATATTTAGGTAGCCCTTGAAGTTCCCCAAAAACAATTGCTTTGAAGGTCGTGCCAATGTGCCAGTCGAGGCGGAACGACCGCTCCGCGGATCCGAATGGCCAACATTTCGACGCAATATGCGAACACAGAACAATAGAAGCCCTAGTTTCAAATAACCATAACATAAATAAACTATAATCGGATACTCGGAATGGCCACGCATATATCAAGATTACAATAACATAAATTTCATTCATGACTACGCTCACTGAAGAACGAATGCCTTAGAGCTCGATTTTTTTTATTTATTCATTCAATAATATCTTTTTTCAACGCGTAGGTATATACCGTTTAGTGTATTTGTTTAATATCAATTAGGATACGAATAATATAACGCGATGGATAACTTTCTAATGAGCGTAAAAAGGATTATGATTCTAAAACGAGTAAGTTTTCTTCTTGAATTGAGAAATTTATAGAAATCACTTTATTGTTACGATTTTTACATTTAAACGGCTTAATACATTTGCTATATATATTTAAAATTTCAAACAAAACGAAGAATTTTTTTTCAAAGAATGTTGTACATTTAAATACGGTGGGGCTATTGTATGCGAATGGCTGACCACATCGTTGACGCAGCACGGTAATGGGAGCACGTATGAGGCCAGGTCTGGCGGGCCGCCAACACTTTCCGGCACGAGTCCGATATTTCTCGAGATAAGCCAAGGTTCCGCGACCGACCGGGACCGACGGTGGCGTGCCAGTAATGGAGGGAATTACTTACACGCAAGGACTAACTCGCTCACTCACACATCGTTTGTCGAGCATTGACGAGGATGAAATGCTTAGCAGCAGAATTGTTACTTTCCCGCCTTATCAGGCGACCTTCAGGCTAAATCTTGATAACAACAACATTGATTGAATCGTTACACTTAAAGCGATAAATGGTGGACGCAAGGCTATTTTTAAGTAGCTCATATTATACCTTTTGTCTGTACATGGATACAGTCGCTAGTGGACGAGGTGTACGGGTTATTTGGTTTTTGTTTTGTACAAAAGTCTTGTGGGTAACCACTTCCGATGCACAGTGCCGACGTAAATTAAAACTGTACAAATTTTGAAGATCATATCTTATTCCGTGAGTTAAACAAATTGAGATACTAAACGACGTAAATAGCTGCATCCATTCCCTAATTAATACTAAGACTTTAGCAGCTCAAGCTTGAAATGAGCATGTAGTTTTTTATAAGGAGCGGACTTGGTGAATAGGTTCTCTAGGCGTATAAATGCATCCGTTAGCAACAAACGCTGACACGTTACTAATGATGTGGCAGGTATAAATCATGTTTATAATGGACTCGAGCGAAGACAGCCGGAGGAAGCGGACGATTTGTGACGGATATGACCATCGGTACAAGTAGAGAGACGTACGACATAGACTCCTCTGCTGAATCGTGATGTTAAGCTCAATTTACGATCCCATTATGTTATTTTGCCGCAGATAGTGCTGATTATAATTTATCACGCGCAACATTGACAGATATGTGCCTAATAGTCACAAACTTACAATTAATTTCAGATACCTTTCCCACTGAAAATGATGTATGGCGTATGTAAACAAAATTGAAATTTGATCAAATCATTTATCGTAAAATGAAGTGATTCATGAAGTCGCTTTAAAAACTTAATATAATATTAGGCAATAATTATAGCGATTCAGGAATGTATGCATAATTGTTTTATGATTTAAAGCAGTTCTTTGGTATTAAATGCTTTGGCGTTTTAACAGGAAAATGTGATTTATTGTTATCACAAATTTAGTTTTGTTACGCGCCTCATAACAATAATGTCAATTACCCGCCTGATGGTAGCTTGTGAAAATATTACACATTGTGCAAATAGTGGTTTAACTCGTGGACAAGTAATTACGATGATCGTAAAACAAGATAAACTTGTAGTTTCCTCTTATTCTAATACTAACTAACTTTTCTTGAGATTTAATATAATTGTCAGTGCCAATGTGAAATTCCCATCATTCCATACAAATGTTATGATGAATAGATAAGTCTAAATCGTTTTGTAAGAGGTAGTCTCTAGCTACAAGCATTTTTCTTCTGCTACTAAAACTGCCTTTTGTCGGCTGTATGTTATCAATGTAACACACTCCAAAAATATGGGTTCAATGTCTATTTAACGAAACTTCTGTTCAACGTGAAGCTTACAAACGGCTTCATTTACAAAACTTATTCCTTTTACGACACACGTACGTATTTTCTGAATAGATAAACAGTGTATTCAATAATGTAAACATGCCGCTTGTTCGCACCAAGAGCACATGCACTGAAATAGAATGGCACGAAAATAAACGCACACGTCAAAAATCCTTGTGAGAAGCCGCGAATAAATATGCACAAACTGTATGCACTTTTAATACGCTTAAAAACGAAACGTAACCAGTGAGTAAAACCACATTCGCGTTTGCACCTTGTCGTCTCTGGTTTCGCGTACTACGTAAGAGATGTACACACGAAGATAGGATACCGCGTGACTGCCTCCATTCAGAGACACTAACACACTGACTGAAAAGCGCGCCGCACGCGCACCGTGCGCCCGCCATCACGAACCGTTTATTTACTATTCACAGTTTAAAATTCGAACGTGCTCCAATAATCACCACAGCGATATAGACCGAGACTACCTCATGTTATAACTCACAGTTAGTCAACGTTGAAGATGTAATTATAAAAGGACGCGACAACTCTTGTGACATGGTCGCCTATTAAAGTTACAATTGTTAATTAATGTATCGATCGACTCAAATCGATGACGTTTTATACGAAAAGCAGGTATAACTAACATAATTCCGTCTCAATATCTAATGTGTATAGATATTCGTATAAATTAAAATGTACGGTAAAAACATTTCTAAAAATATAATTACTGACAATGTTTTAAACAAAGTATATACACACTTGAGCACGTCTTATAATGATATAAGTGCTTAAAGTGATATCATCCCGCTGATGCTGTCATTCTTAGATGCAATAATTATTTATTTTAATACAGTCGGTATAGCTAATGACCATTCGAGTACCGATCGAAAAACGAATAGCAATGATCCACAAAACCACAGCTAAGGTATCATAATCATTATGAAAGTGAAAGTGCATCATCAAGCGAAGCCGTAGTAGCAATACCGATATTAAAAAAAAAAAACACTTAAATTATTTTGTTCACTTTTACTGCCCAGTTTGAAGTCAGGTAAACAAGGTAAGGAAGCGAGCGCAACGAACTCCCCAGGGAACGCTACGTCAGTACACTTGTGTAATTATTTTAAGCCCGCTAGACGAGGACGGGCAAACACAGAGACTGGCTGGAATGTCGACCGCATGCATAAGGATAGTTTCACATGGACGTGAAACTACGAGCTTGACTGGAATACAAATTAGGCTATTGAAAAAGAACGACAAAATAATTATACTTGAATATATGTCTAGGGAAAATGAATAAAGACCGCTGCGAGTGAGCAAAGTTTGTGCAAACTAAATGGTTATTGTGACTCATAACATCAAATTCGAGAATTCGAGAGACTCGATGCGAGTTTTACGTTCCCTAGTGAATTTCGACGATAATACGTATTGCTTTTTTATGGGATTAGTAGAAAATTTATAATAGCACGATAAGTGTTACCCGTGTTCGTTGGAAATCGTCCGTGTCCAACGAGCAATCGGAGTGAATTACTGTTTGACTATCAAGACAATCGTTCCCAAAACGAAACCGTTGTTCACGGTACTAAACACGTAAATGAATAGCAGATAAAAGTGAACGAGGCGGTTAGGCTTGACCTTGGAAGCACAGGGCGTCATTACATTCGTTATAACCATCTCAATATGCTAAGGTCAGGGACAAGACGATGTATGAAGCATGAATACAACGGCGACTTAAACAAATATACATAGGCAATAGAACATAACAAAGTGTACTATGTACACGCAGAACAAACAAATAATCTTTTTGTTCTATATTTAAATAGTTTCTCTACTTTTGCGTGTCAAAGACCGCCGGTAAAATAATACTTTGGAAATTGAAATCACAGACAAAGACAGCTAAAGACTACATTATAGACACAACAAGAACTAGCTTTCTCGAGTACGATAAAGAGACAGCAAGATGACAGGACAGTATTCTAAACAAAATTGTATAAAGTACCATTACATACAGCGTACGATAATATGGATCTAGTACTCAATTGCATTGCATACTTATTGTGATTTTTAAGTCGAAAAATGTATCCTCATAATACCGTGTTTTGTTTAAACCGATAAATGATTATTCCTTACAGAGGCAAGCAGCCGGTCGATAGTGTGTAGGTGCCGTGTAGGAGTGTGGTCGGCAGTGGGCGACCGAGCTGGCAGCGTCGTTTGCGTAAAACAGCCCTTCTCTTTTGATAGTTAAAAAATATATATCTGGCTTCTTTAACAGTTCATACTTCTATTATTAGTGTGTAATTTATTCCTTAAACACAAAAAGCATCTATGGAAAGGCAGCAAGCCTTTTTTCATTCGAGTGCTATGCACATGTCTTCCCGCATTTGCGGAAAGTCTAGAATAAAATGCCTTAAAACAATATTAAGATAAAACAATAACTCGCATTTGTATAATTATGCAAATTTCTTTTTGCTTTTATCTGATAACTATATTTTAATCTGATAATTTTATTATAGAGAAATATGTTTGATGAAAAACCTCATTTTTAAACTCTCATTACGTTCTTATCATTACAGCTTGAATGTACTACGACGTGTTACCATAAATACGTACGTAATTTACATCGAGATTGTATTTAATCGCCGCACTAATTGGTAGCGACTTCAACATTATTAATTACAACTAACAAATGCTATTATCATAATATGAACGAAAGGAATAATTAAAAATTAGTAAGTTAAATAATTTAATTAATTTTCAGCAGCGAAGGACTTTATAAATTAATTGTACGTATAACTGAATTACATTGAATATTTTATTGAAAATGTTCTTATTTTAAGTTACATTATCATTCCTTATCGCTCAGTTTAACCATTTTATGTAGAGAATAATTGAAACTTTTGATTTAAAAATTTATTTCGAATGTGATACGAGAGAGAGAGACAATAAATGCGATCATCTTAACACTGTTGCAGAGCGGTTGTTGGAAGTCAGCAAACTCTTTGTTTCCGACCAAGATATGTGCGACGCATGTGGATATACTGGAATTCCATTTCCTATTTGTTTTATGAACGCGACATTTAGTGTTATGAAATTCCTTATACAAAAGTAAAAGTGGAGAACAAACAATCGTGCACGCGTATTATGTTAGATCTTTGTACATTTGCTTGGATGGAAATGAGAAAGCCTAACATCGCACGCACTTACTTCAAGTAGATGCGGGAACTTTCAATTCCAATCATCATAATGCACATTTACGCGAAAACCGTAGACAAAAAAATGTATATAACACAGTGAGTGCATAAATAAACGAGGAAATGTAAATGATTATTCAAATTTATATGAGACGAAATTACATGTGTATACGTTACTATTATGGAGAAAGCGATAATTGATGTTCCTCTGCGAGATACCATCAGAATTCAAGTTATTCGTAGGAGCACAAAATTAAATGGCTCTGTGCTCCGAATTAACAAACTGTAGTCGAAATGTATAGACATAGGCTAAAGAATAAGTGATGGTTGTCAGCGGAAACATTTTTCGAGTGGTGAGTACCTACTGGGATACGCAGATCGGTGCGCATTCTATTCGATAGACCAAAAATCAGGTGAAGGCTACGAGGAATCGGAAGATCAAAGAACATAGGACTGTGAATTGTTGTGGTTTAATATCCTTACCATTTATGTCTACAATGGACACCTAAGCGCTGAAACGCCTATAAAAAGTCGGAATCTGTTAAACTGCTCCATAAAACGCCGAAAACAAAACACGAGTAACAGAAAACACTGGCACAGATATCTTATACCTTTTGATTAAAACTTTACCTTTAAAAGAGCACGCATAAAGAATTTCACGAAAAACATCGATTAACATCTTAAACTAGAATGTGGGCAAACGATTGCATACGTCAATTTAATGGGCGAATCAATCAGTTTAATGGATCAGTGGAACATTGAAGTCGATACTGAGCATCGAGGAAAGCGCAAAAAGTGGAATGAATAACGAACTTTCGTTGGAGAAGTGTGCCAATAGAATGCGCAGGCGCACTCTGCTGTTTACAAGGCGTGTACAAAGCAAATACATACATACCTACATATGATCGTCGGCCGGGTGCGAGTACACAAGTGAAACTGATCACCTATGTGTGTGACAAGGACAGATAAACAGTAATTATGTCAGTCTTGTCTTTAAAAAGTGAAGCCAACGTGTTACAGCAAATGAAGTATTAACACGAACCAATAAACCAATGAAGACGACATCGCAGCTGCGACTGCGGCGTAAGAGTTACTGGAAAAATTAACTTCAATTATTCATTTCTGTGTTGCATGAAAATGTTTTGAAGTTTTTCTTAGAGCCCGATCACAATTAGTGCATAATAAACCAATGTATATATTTTATATACATGAAAACATTTACAACGTTTGCAATACCTACTTACGAAAGTGCTATGGAATAGTGTAAAATGGAATTACAACAAAAACTTTAACATGTAATTTTATATTATCTACAATGGTTATAACTATGTATGTATGTAAAAATAAATGATAAGGAATTAATGTCAACGTTATAATTTACAATCGAATGATAAAAATGTACATTTTAGTCTAGATAAATATAATAGCAATAGAATATAATGTCTTTTCGATGTTACAAATGTGGACCCACACTAACATTGGTAAAAGCATGTATTCCGGTTTGATATATACTGTACGTACAGTCCACATGTCACGGCTATTCAAAAGGTGAATAATAGATTTCCGTGCATATAATAAGAGTTCAGTGTGTCACCTTTCAAAGGCTCAATGGAAAGATTAAGCACGCAATACGTTCTACGGGACACAGCATTACTGCATTACCGTTGTCACAGTTACTGCACATTACATACGGTTACGGTAATGAAAAACGTTCAAAACAATACCAAAATTTAGGCAGTCTAGGTAAGAGGTGCTGTAAGTCAAAAATCGAAACAAAAGGAGACTGATTGATTGAAGATTGCATCGGGCAATGAACGTTTAATAAATATTTTTTCTATGTCACTTTACATACATACATTGGGCAGACAAGTACGTAATCCGCTGTCAATCACTAATAGCCTAAAGGTTTGAATGTCATTCCCCACTCAGGGTCTGGATCCTGGTTTTACAAATACAGGTATGAAGATTTTACAAATTAAGTATTACTCCGTATTATCATAAAGGAAAATACCGCGAGGAAAACTGCACATTTTATACTTATTGCTCGTTTAAAGGATATTATTTGATATGCTATGAAGCGATGTCATGATCACGAAAATCTTTTATAATATTACACACGAAGATTCACAGATGAGCAGTTCATGCAAATCGCCTAAACTGGATTGTAATTAAAACTAATACGCTCACATTTAGCTAGCAGACCTCTTAGACGATATGTGTTTATGCATTAATACATTAGCACAGATTAAGCTAAGTTACATCGTGTTACATGTGATGCAATATAATTTAATGTAATGTAATTTGATTTAACAATGCGCGATTAAGTCGTTTAAATAATTGAACGGAAAAGTTCGTAAAAACAACTTTTTATGTTCGACTATATAAAAGAGAAATGTAGGTACATTAATCTATTGTTAATTATGTGTATAAAAGATTTTTAAAGCATGCAGAGTTATATTCGTTGCTTAAGGAAAATATTTAAAATAATCAATTTGACATGAACATATGTATATACATACATATGTATGTGACGATCTACAATCGGTTTTAGTGTGTTCGCTTCATTTCACCGGCGAAACTAATTAATATTGAGGTTATTCTTTTTATCACTTCATACGTAACCGAAATAACAGCCTATGTTGCATATTAACACAAATGCGTTTTACGTAACATTGAGGTAATATACATACATTAAATTTCCATTCAAAGTTTTACTATGAGTATGAATAAAACTGGGTCAATATTTTGAGCTGGAATAGCAAAGCGTTCTTTTCATATTTCATTTTTCTAGTTGAAATCAAAATTCAAGCTTGTCGAATTAATATAAAAGAATTATATGTTTCATGAAATATTCTGTGATGATATTGCATATTATATAAATTCTTTAGACATTTAAACTGCATTCAAAATATGCGTATCATTTACCGTTAGATTTCATAGACGTGTATCCAGTACATGTGTAGGTTATTGGAGGTATTTTTTCCCGTCAAAAAAAGCACATACACTCGTATATGAAATGGCTCAGCAATAACATTAAGTTAATCAGCAGAGCTATAAAATCAGCTTAATATTTGTAAATTATTCGTCGGTGATTGGGAGTGTTACGTGATTTTATTTGACATTTACGGGCCGTGTTACAATTCACAGATGCCGGTTTCCGTATCCGTTGGGGAAATAGAATACCTACTTGCATATGTTTTTCAAACGTACCTTCTTTATATAAGGCGTACAAGTCAATGCTATTAATATCAGTGGTCATAATCAATGATAATGAAAATTACAACAAAGATATTGTAAATGACCATGGATTGACATAAATGTAAGTTATATAACGCATAAAGTTTATAACGAAATGTACAGAATCTATAACGATGGTTGGGCCAAAGTAATCCAGAACAAAGACATTGTTTATAGTTAAACTGGGACAGCTTTTTAACTGGGCCGGGTCCTGGCGCAGACCGACATGTGGCACTCCCACTTAGGGCTGTCTCCTCTTTACTTAAAATTTACAAACTAAATTAAACTTTCGAGCGACAGATTGAATGTATCTTCAATTATAATTTACAAAGTGCCAACATTTTCTGACAATTATTATACTGAACTAACATTTCTAAAAGTAACAACTTATAGCACTGCTACCATGTTTAAAATGCACATTGAATGCACATGAATATTACCATATTTAGTGATTCACTTCATCCATATTCCTTTCCAAGTTTGGATAAAATTTCGCAACAAATTAACATGAGATGGCCTGTATGGTGCATTTCTCAGTTCTCTAACGATGATCAAACATACTCTTTTATCCTTTTCGCATCCCTGGTAGAGGCAGGAGCCAGTAAAGCCCGTATTTACGACAGGGGCGCATTTCTGCTACGCGCTCGGCAAACAGCGGTGGGTATAAATTTTTGGAAGGCCGCCAACTACGGTAACGCTATTTGAGCGACTCGTTATCGATTTACATTTACGTGGCATTGACAACCTTTTGCCACACTCGAGTATACTCGTAGTGCAGGTGCGAGGTGTTGATATCGTGTCGAGATGAGATTTTACGCTAAAAACTGGACCTACGGACCCGTTGAAACGAAAATGTACACGAATAATTATTAGAATCGTCTACCTGTTAATACAGTAGCACAATGTGCCTCAGAGACATGTGAGAATGAGTGTGTGGTTTATAATGAAGGAATCATTATCATTAATGAAATCGTTTATTTTATGTGTGAATGTTTAATACGATTAGTCATTGCATTCCTGCATTATGCACGAGGGTGCACCACAGTCGTGAGTCGCAGTACCATATCTCAACGTTTACCTTACATATGTAATTAAATTACTATACTTGATATGACACACGTGACTCTGTGATTATTAAGGAAGCAAAGAATACCTTACGCTTGATGTTCTCGTCTGCATTTGTAAGTTCTAATGCAATTGTTCTTTTACATACCCCCAAGTTTTAAACTATTACTGATGACGAAAGATTAGTTACAATTTCGGACTACCGCGCCGATGGTCACGGATTTGATTACCGGAAAATAATAAAGCTAAATGCAAAAATTCTAATAAATCTAGATCTAGATAAATAACCACTTTCATTTGGAAATTCCTGGCATAAATCATCAAACCTTATGATTATTATTTTGACAATAGAGTATGAATGTTTGATATGTTCATCAAGTTTAAGCAAGTCTTATTATTAGTTAGTCCCGTCAGTCAACAAGTGTTTATTAACTGCTACTGAAATAATCTTAATAAAAAATGTCATTAATGTCAGTCCGGGAAACAAAATAAAATGTTAAAGCTATCTTGCTACATTTGCATATCATGGTAGCCAAGGCACAGTGTGTTTTTGATCTATGTTCGAACAGCATCTAATAAAAAAATATAGTCTATAATCATATACATAGCTTTATGTCAAATCATTATAGCTGTAGCGTCTTTCCTATTTATGATATACAATCAGGACAGTGCCGTTATAATAAAGAAACGTTCCTGGAATTATTTATTCACTTCCTTAGTCGTCAGTTTCTCTCGAAGCGGCGAACTAGAGCAGCAGGTCGGCCGCTGCCGTCGTAAAGCGCCTTTAGACTCGTTATTCTCGGATGCCGTAGAACTACAATAACAAAATCTACTCACTAGAGGGATTTCTCTGTTCTGAGAAAACAGTAAAACTTTAAAAGATTACAATAGGGTGAGACTGACATTCATTGCCGCTAGAAGTGCTTCGCGATACGTTAGAATTTGAGATCCATAAACCTACAATAAAAATATTATCAGACGATCCGTATAGCGCAACGGTTACCGTGCTCGAATGACATCGTCGATTCGATTCCTAACGAGGCAGAAATTTCAATGATGACTTTAACTTTCTGTTGTCCGTCTGAGTGTTTGCGCTGTTGTCCTACGTAGTAGTTACCATTTTAAACTTTTAAAGCGGTCACCTTTTATCATTAGCAATCAACCCACAAACATGGTATGAGCCGATGACGTATAAGCTTAATCACACACGCAAGTTCAAATCACATAAGCGCGTTAACCTCGACCACGCGCTGGCGCCAGACTTCGCAGCTTTATAAGGAAAGAGAAAGCTGCGTTACATAAACTTCTGAGAGCTTTAGGCATAAACGTACTCGCGCACGTTTAATAGCACTGTCAAGTTGCTAAATATTGGACTCTTACATAACTTAAAGCTAAGTAATAATTACACTATAAAATTTCGCATAATAACAAGCGGCAATGAGCAGAAATTGTGCTGATTTCGCTATAATATCCATTCTCGATTTGAAAAGAAATAAATGAAGAAATGAAGAAATTCAAGATGAACCTATAAAAAAGCTACGGCGCGAAATTTACATCGTGATGAGTCCGTGCGAAATTAGTAAAAGGTAAAGTAAATATTTTACAACACAATTGTGTCTTGTTTACACAATGCCATTCACTCTTTGGAACGAGGCTAGATAAATAGCTCAATACACGACGGGTTCGAACAACCTGATCGCGTTAGTCTTGAATCTCGTATTTATTTTTACTGACACATATAGATATCCAGTTTTACGACGTATGGCTGGTTGAATTGAGAACAACAAAACGTGATGGATATAGAAGGGCGGCATGTCCTCCGATTGAAAAGTCCACAGCTAATGACAACCACTAAATATGCAATAATAATAAGCCGACACATATCTGCTATTGTCGAAAATAAAAATTAAATGTCATAAAAATAACTTTTACAAATGTCGTAACTATCTTTTGATTATCGAAAATATAACTTTTTCTTTGTCGTAAATAATAAATTGCTCTGTAATGTAAGTACATAATATGAAAGTCCTATCGGATACACTAGTTTCTCCTATCCACGCAATTTAATTACACATCAAACTTCGTACGCAGCGAAAAGCAACGCATCAACTGATTAATACCATAAATTACGATGTCATAACAGTCACTCATTCGATAGCTAATTGGGAAAGTAAATGAAAAATTTAAGTCTTATTGTGTAATCCTCAATAAATAAAGTGAATAAATCAGAACATGATCTGACGTTGTCAGAGTGCGCGAAAACTTACATGCTTTAGTTGGTACTTTTATTTGTGGATGAACACGCCAACGTGAAGAAAAATCATGAATTTCTAGTTTAATCGGTCATTGATCTTTACATACCTTGTAATATTGATTACAAATACACCGCTACAACAACGATATATAATGGCCCACTAGTCTGTCTTGTGGTTAGTGAACATGATGATAAAACGGCGATCGTCGATCTGATTTCCACTCAAGACAATTTGTGTATAAAACATAAATATTTCTTCTGTGGGTAGGTATAAAATTTATCCAAGTAAGTCAGTATTAAGTATGCAATGTATGCAATTTATCAGCTGTCTGATTACCTTAACAGACTCTGTCTATTTTTGGGATGAGATGGTTTTGTGTGAAGTCCCGGAATATAAAGAGAGCATAAAAAATATTATTATCACCGCTATTATATTCACTCACTCACTCACCACCTATTCCATTGTGGGACTTAAACGTAACTGGTGATATGTGGGGGTGTACTACACTCCTCTGCCTACCCCTCAAGGGGATTACAGGCGTGATGTTACGTTACTATTTTACTATGACTGTACAATATTGTTGCGGCCCATTTCGAGGTCAGCGATGTTCTGTCTGCAGTTTGTATAACTTTGTTTTCATTGTGTTTTGTTTTTTTATTGTACTTTTACATGCATTTGTTTTTTATTATCTATCTTTCTTTCTTACATTGTTCAGAGGATCACGTACGGCAGACGGTACGCTGGAGTCGATTATCGAAGGTATTCGGTACTCGGGTATTACCCGGGTGAATAATATGGCTTAAGCAAGCTAGCCTCGTTCGACCAGACTCGGGCAGCACGAGCAGCGAGTGACGCACTGACCTGCACTATCTGCGCGCACGGCTGGATCACGAACTGCGGCTGCGAGCCGTGCACCGAGCTGGCCGGCTGCTGGGACACCTGCGGACCGCGCGGTGGAATCATTTTAATATTACCAGTAATACTATCTGGGGACCACTCAGGAAAAGGGTACAGTTCGATGCCTGCGTTATGGTGACCGGACGGCTGACAAACATATATACGACATAATACTTATATAGATATTTTTATTATTATACGACCAGACACGACGACCAAACACGCCCATAACACGAACGTTTGACGTGGATGGAAATCAAAACTACCGATGTCCTGTTATGTATATTTATTTTTACCTAGACTTAGGACCTAGAGTGTCCTATCTCGACCGGATAGGTCAGACACCTGCTGGCGGGGGAGTCGAGAGTCTCTGAAACCGGCGTGTTTGCATGAAGAGAATGATGAATGTAGACGAAGCGCGTCAGGTTTGCAAGGACAGAGTTATTTGCCACTCGGTGCGCCCTGCCCACCCTGTTACGGTCCTGGCGAGACGGTATATATATATATATATATATATGTATGAATGATGCATTCATACATAGTACAATGTACATACGCACGCATAGCACAATGCATTGGGTGTAAGCTTGCACCTTGCAATGAATGAAACAGTTTCAATTTAAATTTAGGGATGTGAGATTAGTGGAAAGGAATCGATTAAATAAAAATCGATAATTTTTTAACGTCCCTATTTAAATTAAAACTCAGTCAGAAGGCGGTAGGGATGTGAGATTAGTGGAAAGGAATCGATTATTTTTTTAACGTCCCTATTTAAATTAAAAGTCAGTGGGAAGGCGGGCACCTGGTCCGCGGCGTGCGCGGGCCGCGGCGGCGGCTCGTCGCGCGGCTTGCTCGCCTTCACCTCGTGGCGCGGCACGATGTCGATGAGGAAGTCGAACTGGTCCGACTTCGAGATCGCCATCGCTATGTCGTTACGCTGCAATCGCAATGACGACTCGAAATTACGACCCGCTCTACAGCGGTGTTTCCCAACCTTTCTTAGGCCATGACCCACCTTGACATTTCGAGAATTTTTAAGCCCCCTCCCCTACATAATTTTGAACCTTTAAAAATTGTTTCGTTCCCTTAAGATATAGGTATAAACGATTAGTTTTAGATAGAAATCACTATGAAATCGTTATCAAAACATCGTAAGTAACATTTCAAAACATACAATGAAAAACTGAAATTCAAAATAATTTTAACATTGATTTTTCCATATTCGTTTAGTGCGACCTTGCGCTTCGTCGTGTCGAGTCCATTTTTAAATTGCCCCCCTGTGGGGCGTGGGACTCGCGTTGGGAAACACTGGTCTGCAGTCTAAAATAACTTAGCAATAGTAAAGAATATTCAATGTATTTTTACTCTCATTTCCTGAATTCGTACACCGTCAAAGGCAAAATATGGCTCGGACTAATATAATCTTGTAACATCTTTATATGTGTGTACCCATATTTGTCTTTCGTCTTTGTCTTTGTCTAAATGTGCGTCGTTGGTTTGTCATTGTTTCGCGTCGAAACGGAACGACGGATCGATGTGATCCTCTCCGCGGAGGTGGCCGAAGGGCCGGCCAGTGACATTGGCTACTTTAGTTCGCGAAAAGTATCACGTCTCCGCGGGAAAATCGAGTTTCAATCGAGCGAGAGCGACAGATGGCGTTGCGGGCGCAATCAATTCTACCGACACGGATGCCACCGCCGGGTACCTGCAGGGTCCGTCGCTTGTTGTCCTCGGTGTGCGACCAGGCCCTCAGCGTCAGCTCGTGTATGAAGATCTCCGCGGCCTTCGCGAACAGCACCGGCGCCTCCGCCGCTATCATCTTTACCTCCTCGTCCAGTTTCATGATCTTCTTGATCCGCGCGAGCGGCAGCACTTGCGTTTTGAAGTGATCCTGAAACGACACGCGAGCGCGCGGTTTTTAACCGACTTCAAAAAAGGAGGCGGTTCTCAATTCGTCTGTTTTTTGTTATTATTCAAATACAAATTGCTCATGTTCTGATATTTGGCACTCGGTGTTTTCCGCCTACCCCATTACCATAATACTGTATACCTCATACCTTGAAGCAGTGATAGCCTAGTGGTTAGAATTTAGCCTCCCACTCCGAGGTGGTC
>DWDX01000096.1:0-39663 GCA_018245675.1 Agara michaeli | reverse complement strand
GTCTGTGGAGTGTGGAGTGTGTTGTGTGGAGTGGTCGACGCGAGGCGGCGGGCGCGGCGCGGCCCGGCGAGCCCTAATGTCTTCCCGACCCGTATGACATTGGTTCCCCTGCAACAATATCACTTTCAATGTGCATTTATATTTTATTTACAGAGAAACTTCAAAGGGCATTTGAATATTTTCAGAGATACACTGTTTATATGGGTTACAAAAGTATCGAGCGGGTTCAAATAGGCTAGCGAATATTAGGTAGAAGGAGGTTAGGTAGGTGTCCGCTCTATATACAATTTTAAATAGAAACATCCGAGATATATCGAATGTGCTGCTCCAACAAACTGTTTGATAATAGCAGTTGCACGTTCAGCATTCCACAAACACGAACATTCGAGCTAGAGCGTTGTAGCGTAAGTGCACCCGCTTTGTAGGACACATTGTTTTAATGGCGTACACTGAACACAAGCACGCAAAACGCGACCAGTTTTTTTTATGTTTTTGAGCTTAATTATATATGAAAAAAAAAAAATGTTTACGAAGGACATGTACTCACCATAATAGCGCAATGAGCGCACTCTATATGCCGCACATGGCGGACAGCCGCGCGCCGAGCTGCACGGGGAACTGCTCGGCGAACCGGCGCCAATTCTCCTCGCCCACCTGGTTCTTGAACCCGTGCAGGATCTTCGTGAACATCTCCTTGAGGTCCTCCTTGGGGTGCGACCACGACGCGACCGCGTCGCAGAAGAACATGAAGTCGGACACCACGCCCGCCGGGTTCACCTGGATCATCTGGCATATGCCGCGGAATGCGGAGTCCTTCTCGTCGTTGTCGCGGATGTTCCTCAGAGAGGTGCACCTAGATTTAACCGGATTACTTTATTCAGTAAAACGCATTCAATGAATAACCAAGCATCGAACCATTACAGACACTAATAAAACGCAGCGAACACTCCCTCTCTTCATAGTGAGCGAGGACCCCGCAGTCCTTATTATTATTAACTCGTGTCATTTAGTTCTGTTTATGGTTCAACACTCCACTCTGTGTCGTAATATGTTTTAATTATGTTGAGATGTCCGCAGAGATTCGTCAAGAAATTCTTCTACAAATCGCCTCCGATTGGGACATCGTAGATAGGATATTATAAAGTGAAGCGAAATATGTACATCGCAATCTCTATTCATTAACATTTTTTTATATATATTTACCAGTTATCGTGATTAGTTCTGTATAAATGCACATACGCAGATTTAATATATTGAGCGCATCGCCACGCTTATATATCTTGAATGAATTGTAAATGAAACATTATTTTCGTCAAACCAATCAGATGCGACTGTTTGTAATCGCTCAAAGAAACTAATACCTAATTTCTCCAAACAAAAAAGTCCAAAGGAAAAGTGCATGAAAACAAATCGAGTATAATTATAATCACTAAAAATAAACGAAAGCAAATTTAAAACAATAAATTTTAAGATTATCGTGTATGGTGTATATATATAATTCTTATTAAAATGAAGGACGGTGAAGTAAGTGACTGTCACGGAAAAAAAATAAACACAACTTGATGAGTCTTGGAAACAGAAGACAAATGTAACTCTGTGTTGTTACCATTGGAACGTAACGATGTCTGTACATGATCAATTATATATATTATAATTATATTAAATTAAATTTGTCTTACTGTTTCGAGTAAAATAATACTTAAGTAATATAAAATTTAGCAGTTGAAATATTTTAGAAAGCGGATGGTGTTTAAGATACATAAAATACACCACTGGAAATAATATATTCAAGTAAATACCACCCCATAGGTCAGTGATAATTTCAAAAGTGTGGCCACATACTGTGAAACATAGAATCGATCACATCGTCATGCCGGGAGAACATAAACAACAACAACGACAACTAATCAGGTAAAACAATATATTAATAAGCCATGAACAAACACCATCCACAATCGAAAAAAATACTGATTAATAACTTATTAAATATAGAACGTAATTATAATAATAATAATATAAAGTAATAATAAAAAAAATGACTACAGACCACTGGCGTACAAATTGTTGTAAAACGGGTGCGACGTCGTGGGGGCACACATAACCTAGCCGACCGATAGTAATCGCTACACGCCACGACATACCGAGAACAAAACCAAGAAAACAAATCAACAAACCATCCAAAACATACTTAAATTACATAATTCAACAGCAACAAATTCAGTGTTACAAATATAAAAAATTGTGAAACGGTTTGTACTACGTAATAACTATTAAATAAATAATTATATAATACGTAAAGATAGTCTAGGGTCTGGCAATTCAGAGGCACCTCCGATACAACACGGCGACACCGAGGCTACCTTTACATTGAGGCACACACTTCAGTATTCTATGACGACTACTTCTGTCGTAACAACATATATATGTATGTATATACATGGAATAATCCCCAAGACATAAATGGTTAGATAAATCATAGTGTGCTACTATTATGCTGGAAGAAAGTAGTATATTGTCATATATATATATATTATGGGGATACGTATACTTCACTACATGTATATTTTTACAAACTTACATAGATAGTTATATCAAGTATATTAACGGTGGAATGTATAGTTTAATATATAAAGAAATATATAATTGACGGTTAATAAAAATTAGGGATTAAGTAATTCATGTAATTATATTCTGTTATATTTAACCTAGATAGTGGCGAAAGCCACTGAGGGCAGATAAAAAAAATAAAAAAAAAACATTTATGATGAAAAGTGGAGAACAAATACGAAGCAGTGAAGGGGTAATAGAAATACATGGTATAATACACAGAATAACATGACTGCCACCAAAAATGTTTTTTACAGAAAATATACTAGCAAATAATATAAATAAACTTTCCATTGAAATGTTAACAGTTTACAAATAAATTGTAACCCAAAAATGTTTGGTCTAACAGTTAACACAACATCAAACACCCATCACACTTACCTGTGTTCTCAAGTAGTGTTTTAGGAGTGTTCGGTCTATTGATAATGTCCACTAAATGGTTCAATACTAGCGGTATGTACTTAGAAGTTTCGGGCCCTGAAATTAAAATTGTTTTCTTGTTTGTATCTCTATTATTCTAAATATTTATGTTCAAGTTAATTTGCATGAAAAATATGTATGTATTGTCTAGGGATGGTGAAAGTATGAAGTGCATGATGCAAGAAATCCAGCTAAGAGTGAAAGCAGATACAACATACTATAGTAGTTTTAAATGGTGCTTTGCCTAAATACATTCTGAGGATTTGACATAATTCCGAAGGACATACCATAGCTAGTTTCAGGTAAATAATGTGAAGAAAAATTTTGCAGTGGTTATAAAAAAGATTGTAAGGTTTTTTTTAAGATTACAGGAATGAGAATACAGGATTTTACCTTTTTAATTTCTTTACTATTGGGATACTAAACAATCCTTTGTTAAGGATTATGTTATACCTATGATCTATCATTATATCAAGAGACTATCAAAATATAATATTTATTGCAAAGCCATTTCATTCATTACTCTCACAAACCTTCACAGGCGAGATTCTGATCGCAAATATGGGAACGATCATGTGACCAATACAACTACAATTCATGTTAACAACATTCAGATCCTCTGCATACATATTGATTGGTTCTAGTTACTATAAGAAGGAAAAACAACTAATGAAGCAGATGAACAAAGTGTCAGTTTCAAATAACGAATACAGTTCACTTACCTAATTTAATGCTTATTTCGCCGATGGCCCAGGTAGCATTATTGCAGACAGAGATAAGCTCTGGGTTGAGGTTCATCCCTAAGATGGGCAAGAACTCAGGAATGAACGGATGGACATGTTGGAAGCATGCCTTCGTCAGATCCCCTAGTAGCGCGAATGACGATTGACGAACCTATTTCATATAAAAACGAAAAGTCAAGTCAATTGTTCAATAAAAGACATGAAATTCCCCTCACCCAACTGTGTTAGTAGTTGATGGAGAAACTATGATATTATTATATAAAAGGATGTATAGTGCATATGAAAATATACTATAGGTGAGAGAAAGGGTTACCATCTATAGTAAATAATTATTGTATAGGAAATTCATTTAACGGACAGATTTATTAAAAAACAGTAAATTTGATTAAATACTTGATATGATACATTGTCAGTTTGTGATTTTAAATATGATAATACAAATACAATACATGTATATGGGAAATGAAAATAAAATAAAAAGAAATATAGAATATACAATAATACATACAATTATGATAATTAAATTAAATGGTAAAGTATATGAAATGAAATTAAATAGGATATTTATGTTGCTCCACATACCAACAGACATATAAAGGCCCTATGCACCCCCGGTGTAAGTAAAGCGATCTACATACAAGGTATACCTCTGGCATGGGGTCCTGCATGCACTGGTACAGCAGCTGCATGAGATTGGAGTTGTGTACCAGGTGGTCTATATGCCCATCCAGTCCCTCCGCCAGCCCACTCAAGAGATCCAGTGCCACTATCATAAAGTCCTTGTCTGGCGCTTCAAATTGCTCTGGGCTTTGGGTGTTTGCCTATGCATAGGAAATAAATGATTTAAAAAAAATCTATATAAAGACAATACGTATTTGTTGATTTATTATAGAGTTATATAAAACTACCAATGAATGTAACATGCTGTGCATTATGAAATTATTAAAATTTGAAATTTGTATCATAAAAATTAACATGTTAGTTAGCGTTTGTATGGTTGTTCCTAATTTTTATGGCATGAAAATCTTCCATTGATCTTAACTGTTTATGTTCAAAATTAATGCATATTTAATTAGCTAATACTCACAATGTTCTGATTGAGTGTTTGTTCAATAAGTGATACACATCTCCTGAATACTGGTTCACAATATGGTAAGAATCCAGATTGAAGTGCCGTGGCTACTGAAGATAGACACTGTAGAAACAAGAAATAACAAAATGTAAGCTAGTATGAATTGGACCTAGACTTAAAGAGGTATTATATGCACATTGCTCATAAAAAGATATATGAGGTCATTGAACCAAAAAGAATAAAACCATCACACCGGGTGGCAGTTAGTGAAAACAGTTACATCTTTTAAACACTAAGAATTTACAAACCTCCAGTAGTGGAAATAGATCCTTGTCTTCATCCTTCAAAACATTCCATTTGGTGATAAGCGGAGGCATCAACAAATTGATGTATTCTGGTTTGTTTAGGTGATGGCCGACTGAATCAGCTAGTGTGCCTATCGCGTCATACAATATGAGTAAATTTTTGTGTTGATATCTGCTGAATGCATATACAAGTGTTTGTAGAATGTGGCCGAGATATGGCACGAGTTCTGTGCATGCTTCTTCCTCAAGAGTGGCGAATGCTGAACACGCTGCTTCCTGAACGCGTTTGTTGTTGTCTAGGACACGTTTTAATAGCTGAAATAGCAAAATATGGGGATATATAAAAATATACCATCTTCTTTTAGTGTGGAATCAATAGCTGATTATTTTCATACTTAAATATTACACAAGTTTTGTTAGTTGTACAAGTAGCTAACCTTATCTATAGTACATTTTACAGTAAGCTGCTATGGACATTTTAAAACGTAGAAAATACTCTTACTGAGAAGTATTTTATGTCTTGATATCCAACGATGCAAGTGGTAACATTTATTTTGGATTGAATGCAATAGACAAACCTCGGTCATAACTGGGCGCAGGTAGAGATCATGGGACTGCGAGACAATCCAGTGGGAGTAGCGCGAGAGTGTCCAGCAGGTGATAGCGCGCACGAGTGCCTTCCGTTCCGCCAGACACGACACCAGGTACGGGACCAGGTCGGGCAGGTGGGGCACCATGCCGCCCATGCATCCGTCCGCCACCGCACCCAGCGCTAATATGCCACTTTCCTACAATACCACCAAGGCATTCAGTTGTGCCATTTAACTTAAAATTATAATTGAAGTCTTATAAAAAAAAAAACTCAAGAATTATTAAGAATGTAAACTAACATTACTCCAGCAAAAAATAAGAGACTTTATTATAACATAAAAGTATTTCCAGTAAACAACAGAAAGTCAGCGACGAATAATATTACGAAAAATTATGCAGACGCCACTACGAAAGAAAATTTTCACCTTTATAACCCAATCCTCGTGGAATAATGTCTCTTTCAGTATGGGAAAAAGCACGGGCAGCAAGTCGGCACCGAACACGTTGGCGAGCACGTCAAGAGCCGCGGCGCTACATTTGCGAAGGTTCCAGTCTGATAATGAGCCGTCGTCCGCGTCACCGCCGCCGTCCTCGTCATCGTCTGAATCGCCACCGCCTGACATGTTGCTGTCGCCCCCGCCCGCTAATAAACAGACGCAATTCATTTCAGCAACACAATTTCCAAACTAATATTCTGCGAACTTTTCAAAGTGTATGATAATCGTAGTCTGTCATATTCTCACAGAATATAATTAGAAATGAAAGATGTTATGGCATGGCAACTGTTCCATTTGAAGCTTAGAAAGGCTCTTTAATCATCTTATACAACTCACCGTTATGTTTGATAGTATGCGAGCGAGGCTTATGGAATCGTGGGCGGATGTCGGACTCGCGGTCGGGCTCGGCCTCGTCCGCATCGTCGTCGCGGTCGCCGCGCAGCAGGATCACGTCCATCTCCGAGTACCGCATGCCGCGAACCAGCACCGGCAACAATGCAGGAAGCCGAGGCCCGAGAACCTGAGGGAAGAAGAACATGTGATTATAACATTGAATACTTTAAACGCGATTACATAAGTAGGAATAAAAATAAAGGGGTTGGAAACTAACATTATCTAAACAATTTATATTTGTAATGAATTAAACCCTTACTTAGTACGTATTTATATGTTCTAA
This sequence comes from Agara michaeli, assembly GCA_018245675.1. Taxonomy (NCBI): domain Eukaryota; kingdom Metazoa; phylum Arthropoda; class Insecta; order Lepidoptera; family Hesperiidae; genus Agara; species Agara michaeli. The sequence goes on along the minus strand of DWDX01000096.1, from coordinate 32,752 downwards.
GGTGTGTGAAGCTTTTCAATCTGCACTTGGCTAGTGTTATAGACTATGGCCTAAACTAAGTACCTAAAGCCTTCTCAATATGTGCAGAGAACGATGACCGGCAGTGGAACAATAAAAGCATTAGGAAAAAAAAAGAGCAAAATAGTGTTTGTGAAATTGTAATATTAAATTGCTACTTGTTTCAATGTATTCAAAGCAAGCAAGGACTCTGGTCAAAACTAAAGGAAATGTGAATTAATAAATACAATTTAAAAAACCATAACACCTGTATAACAAACAAACATGTATAACAAACAAACGAACTCTTACTGTGACATACATGCATGGAAACAATACATCAAGCTTCAGTTGAATTAAATTTTCTCATACTGGTCCTTCCTTATAATGATTAGTAACAATAATATTATGGTTATAGTTATACCTCACGACAAACATTTTGGTCAGCGAGCGAGAGCCAGAATTCACACGCCTCCAATGCCACTCCCTCCTCTTCATCTTGTGTACGGACCAACATATACTAAAAAAAGAAACAATTTCAGATTCATGTAAAATATTTTCAACAATTAATATTCTCATTCGAATTGTTTATTACCTCGATAATGTTTGGTAAGTGTGGAATAAGTCTATCCAGTCTGACTTCCAGAAGCAAAACCAATGCATGGCAAACATTCTTTCTTACATCGGGATCCTCATCTGCTGCTACATGGAATAGATTCTGAAAACACCATACTCGTGTTGAATATCAGACTAAATTGTAATAATTCACATAAATATTTTCATATTAACTGAACAAACAAACCTCAATAAACGCATCTATATGCAACATGAGAGCTTGTGTCCTCCCCATAATGAAATAATTTACACAAGCAATTGCATGACATCTGATTTTTGGAGACGAATGGCGAAAGAACTGTAAGAATTTAGGAATCAACACATTCAAGGGTCTGTTCAATGCATCACTGTCAAGTAACTCTGCTGTATCTTCACAGATCTTCTGTAGTGCTCCAAATGCTCCCTAAAAATAAGGAATCATTTATAAATTATACAGTAATTTTATATAACAGTGATATTAAGTATGATATACCTCGCAAACATTGTAGTCTTGAGAGTCAAGCATCTGACATAGGGCAGGCAATAGCTCTGGCCAAGAAGTTAGCTCCCCTTTACTGGCTATTGTTGTTATGATTATGCCCACTGTGGCGCGGATCAGCGGTGATGGGTCGCCAACAGCCGATAGGCATTCTCGCTTAATGAATTCTGCCACCTCCGGCAAAAAGCTATTGTAATGTGCTTTCACATTGTTTTTTAAAATCAACCCACTCAACGATCTTGTTGGCTCCTCTTCAGTTACCAGTTTAGTCAAAACAAAAATCAAGTAATTGTTGAAATCGGGATATTTGTTCAATTCTTCCAATTTCTGATAATAATTTGTTATGGAAAATATAATTAACCGAAAGCTGTCAATGACTGTCATGTCGGAAAAATCGATTTTATAGTAAGCGTGGAGAAGATGCTTATCACACGCCTATACATTTTCGAATGAATTATAGGTTACAGTAGGAGATGTAAGTAATTTATTAACATTAATTAAGAACTAAACAGATGTAATATACAAAAAACATCACGCCGATAAAGAGTATCGACGTGAAAATTGTAAAAAGGATACTTGTTGAACTGCTCGCTGAGTGGCAGTATCAGGTGATTGTGACTCCTTGAGAAGCGTTAAAATTTGTCTTAATCCTTCTTGTTCGGGTTTCCACTCCATTTTCATAATAATTCTAACAAAACGGTTTTATTTCACTCGGTCCCGTAAAGATCAACCATGCCAAAATTTGACGATTCAGAATTGCCAGATTATAAATAGTGTTTTAGTGTGATAGAGAAAAATCTATGGTATTTAATTTTTGTAATAATATGTTGTAGATTTATTCAAATAATATTATTTCTTGACTGCTATTAAAATAATAACCACGTACAAGAACCATAAAAATAATATTTTTAAAGTTCTCGCAAATGGAAGTTGATTACCTAATCCATTGTATAAAAAAATCGAATGACAGTAAAACCAAACATGTCATATTGACTTCAATAAATAATACTTGATAATGTTATGAATGTAAAAGGTGTTGCTATTGTCAATTGGGTACTTCAAAAATTGATTTTTTTTTAATTCTTCTGGGCAATTTTTAAGATTGTAGATTGTAGATATGCCTAAGGTAAAAGCAGAAAAAAAATCTAGAATACACCATGAAATAGCAAAGCAAGGTAATATATACAGCTCTAAGGTTATATAGACATGCTTTAAAATGTGCTTTTGGAAACAGTAGGACTATTTCTGTGGTATATAAAATATGCAATATAATATATGTATACTTTATAATATACAGTTATTTTCAGGAATTCAGTTTAACAAAGACTTTGGTCAACACATACTGAAGAATCCTCTTATAATAACTTCTATGTTGGATAAAGCTGGTTTACGGCCTACTGATGTCGCACTTGAGATTGGTCCTGGTACTGGTAACATGACTGTCAAGCTCCTGGATAGAGTAAAAAAAGTTGTAGCATGTGAAATTGATACAAGGTAATACATAATAAACATTCTAACATGTCTGTATCAACATTAGTACCTACGAAAACTTGAGAATTACTTTCTGATGTGTTTTTTTTCGACTAGGCATTGATATTGAAAATTTTTGTTTACCATATGCTATAATAAAAATACTGGAGGAGCACTACGATAAAATTACATTTTTACGATGAGATAAATTTAATATAATACGTTTTCCTCAAATTTATTGTTGATTTTGACTAGCTATAGAACACTAGTTACAAAGTTCTACAGCTCATGTGATTTCTGTAACTCTCCCAGCTAATAAATCAAGAAAAAATCTGAATGTTAAATCATTTGTTTTTAAACATCATTTTTTATTTTTCAGATTAGTTGCCGAACTCCAGAAAAGAGTCCAAGGCACTCCATACCAATCGAAATTGCAAATTCTAGTTGGTGATGTCCTGAAAACAGAACTGCCGTTTTTCGACATATGTGTTGCAAATATACCATATCAAATTAGTTCTCCTTTAGTGTTCAAGTTGTTGCTACACAGACCATTCTTCAGATGTGCGGTGTTGATGTTTCAAAGGGAATTTGCACAGCGCCTTATAGCAAAGCCTGGTGACAAATTGTATTGCAGACTATCAATAAACACCCAGTTACTAGCTCGTGTTGATATGTTAATGAAGGTATTAAAATTTTCTTAAAGGTTAAAGGTTTAAATGCTAAGGTTATTTTCAATAACTGGGTAATATGGCTATGATAACAATTTTTTCATTTTATGTTTATCCAAAAAAAATTAAGTTATGTAATTACAAAGTTTAAATGATTGTTGAGATAATTTTTTGATATACATATTAATATGTAAGTATACTCTATATGTAATATGATTTTAAGGATTTGAATCCTTTTTGTATTTAACAAACACTAAATCTTATGTACTACTCACTGTTTAAGTCAATATTAAGTAAGTAAAATAGTCATATTGTTACAGGTGGGCAAAAATAATTTCAGGCCACCGCCAAAAGTTGAATCGAGCGTAGTGAGAATAGAGCCAAGAAATCCTCCACCACCCATCAACTTTGTTGAATGGGATGGGCTCACTAGAATTGCATTTGTAAGAAAAAACAAAACACTGTCAGCTGCTTTTAAACACAGTGCCACCATGGCTGTTCTGGACAAGAATTACAGGGTTCACTGTTCATTACACAATAAGGTATTCCAACCAAGATTGCTTAGTATGATTATTAAAGATTGCAGTTTTAAGAGGCTTAGGTACCCTACGCATTATGCGGCTAGCCGGAATGCGGCCATTCGTGCGGCTGTCTGCAATCAAAAATTTGTACAAGAATGTAGTTTTTATTCGCACTGCGATGTGGCTGCCGGCCGACCGCTCCAGTCGTTCTGAGCGCTGCGGCCCGACTGACGGCCAACCGGACGGCTGACCGCAATCCGGTTAACCGCATAGTGCGTACATGCCCTTAAAGACTAGTTTTGTTTGTGTGTTTACATTTGGTAAACTGGTGACCATGCTGGCTAATTTACCAGTGATTGCGTTTAATGGCCAGGTTTGCAGCAACACTGACCGAGGGCAATAAAAATATAAACGTGTACCATAATGGGTATTTGTAAGAATGTTATTGTATTTTCAGGAAATTCCAGCAGATTTTGATATTAAACAGAAGGTACAAAGCATACTAATTACAGCTGAAGCAGATCAGATGAGGGCAAGGACCATGGACTGTGATGACTTTATGAAACTTTTACATGCTTTCAATTCAGAGGGAATACATTTTGCGTGAAATACAATCTTTTAATTTCATTTTTTAATCATGTCCTTTCAAAATTTCACAGATTTTGTACAATGATTCATTTCACTTTTGTTGTTGCCTTTGGACATTTAAAACACTTGACAAGCTGCTAATAAATTTTGCACTCTGAAGAAGAGCTCTCCTTGCAACTTTTTTGAAGACATCATTGTCATAGTGGTCCAAAATAATGTTGGTATCTGAACAGTCCAATGGATTCCGTATAGTAAAGTGACAAAGCACATACATCTAATAACCAAACATAGGCCAGTTATTGGATACATATCTTTATTTATTATAGATTTCCTTAAAAGTAATTCAGTTTAACGTAGCATTGTCTATATGAAAAAAGGTGAACACTAAATGATAGACGAGCCATATGTTTTCCATTAGTAGTAGAGTGGGAAAGATATTAGACAGGTATTCCCAGTCACATTTATTTCAAATTATATAATACAGTATTGTTATAACAAAGTGGTGCTCGAGTGCTCAAATTTAAGGGGTAGATATAAATTAACATTTTGTTATCAAATAATAGAATAATTTAATACCAATTAGATGTATTTCAATTATTTAGCAATTTAGCCCATTAATTTACTACTTTAACTTAAATAAAAGTCCATAATATTTTATGTTACTATTATTTGACCAACTATATATATTACACATGAACCTCATAACTCATTTACTTTAAATAGGAGAAGTCTTGAATCCTCTATCAGCATAATCAGAATCTTTAGTGCGTTCAGATTTGTAAGGAAAACCAGGTTGACCGGGCAAAACCATTGGTTTGGTTTTTTGGATTCTCCAACCACCTTTCTTAGTCCAATTCTATAAAAAAGATTTAACATTAGATTATGAAACTAGCAGTTATTTCAATACCCATGTTGAAAAATAAAATATAAAAACTTACATTTCCGTGATATTTGAAGTAGTAATGAACACTCAATATACCAACACCAATCAGGAATAGCTTGCCTGTTATATATCTATAGTCAATGGCACGCTGTTCGCCCTATAAATTTTCATAAAAACATTAATATACATAAGACTGTTGTACATTATATTAGGTTATTGTTATGTAATCTTACCAACATCGGTACTAGACCCTTGTATAGAGTATCGAGAGGTTTACGGTAAAATCGACGAATAGGATTAGTACGTTCTTTCCAATATTCTTCTACGTACACAGGCTCATTAGAAGCCAGTATTTGGTCTTTTAACCACTGCTTGCGCCAGGCTCTTTCAGCGTCAGTCATACCGAGACATCTCTCTCTTTCAGATGCAATTCGACCAGCTATGGCCATAGGCTTTACGCCTGCTGTTTGCGCCATGATTAATCTACCTTGGCGCCTTAATATGTTATTAAACTGACAAAGTTTTGGCTTTTCCAGAAAACCTTTATGGCTGTCGGACAGCCCACTTTAGGTGACACTGACAACTAATGACATAAAATGACACCTTGTGGCAGGCTATCAATTTAAAAAAAAAAATCTATATAATTCGGTTTTCGATTTTAGTTGCTCTACAAATGTGTTTTATTTAACAAAGAATTTCAAATTTAGATCAAGAAAGTTCATCATATTATAGTATCTTGTAATTTTGTTTAATGCATTTGATATTCAATACACGTAGTAATTGTTTGACAAGATTAGTTAATATGTCAAACAACTTATTTTGCCTATGCTAGCTGTCAAATCTGACATTTTCAAGAGGTAAAAATCCATCTTGGATTTTAGTAAACCTATATAGATAATACATTGCACTGTTTACACATTGCTAATATTTTAGCTATAAAACAAAGAAATATAGTTAAAAGAAACGGAAGAAGCAAAATGCCTCGTTTTCATACCGTGGAAATCACTAAGACAGAATGGATTGTACCTGAAAGATATCAAATGCTAACACCTGTAGGATCTGGTGCTTACGGTCAAGTTTGGTACGTATTTTTTATGAAAAGTTTTAGGCACTGAGCCAATATTTATTTTTAATAGATCTTTAAAACGGTTATCAAATCGTCTTATTATATCTCTGGAATTTGTAACATATGTCCTATTGCAGTTAAGAAATGTGTGGGTGGAACTGGTTTCCATGGGGCCTTTCTGATTATTCCTGAATATTTTCATTACTGTACTATTTCAACTTAGTTTCATGTCCGAAATAAATAAATGCATTTTGAGAGCTATCTATTGAAATCTCTAAGATAATTCAATTAAGATCTACTTTCGTTCTGTATTTTCGTGGAGCCAGGTTGGCTTGGCACATTTAAACATTTGACATTTGATTAGCAACCGCTTAGGAATTTTCGGTCTCAGATTTTGTATTAATAGTTGGAAGAGCAATCTGTCTAGAAAATGACTGGCAATGTTACTGCTGTGGTTATAAAAGTATAGACATAATTTACGATAGTAATGTACTGGCCTCTTGGTTGAGTGCTTAGAGACCTTGACTGTTATATTGGAGTTCTGGGTTTGACGCCCAGAACAAATATTTGTGTGATGGGCACATTTGTTCTGTGTCTGGCTGCAATAAAAAAATGTATATAAGTATTACAGTAAATGTATATTAGGAGACCAGGAAACTGTTGGCTAGGTTGATATTTTTTATGATATATTTTAATTTTTCATTTGTCGTAAGATATCTATACAGATTTGCTCATTAACAACTACATGAAAATTATAAATATTGTAATGTATTAAGAAATAACGTAGACTGTTGGTTGGTCTACAGGGTAATAATTAAAATATGGTTAAAACTAGTCCTTTTTGTAATTATACATAATTTGCATTGGCTTCCTAAAATTTAAAATGAAATACCTATCTTCTTATTCATGATTTAATTGCAGTTCGGCTATAGACACTCTGCACGATATGAAAGTGGCCATAAAGAAACTGGCAAGACCATTTCAATCTGCAGTGCACGCCAAGAGAACATACAGAGAACTGCGAATGTTAAAACATATGAACCATGAGAATGTTATAGGTGAGCATTCAAAATTTGTATACCATGGAATTTTTGTTCCCATCCTTTTTATTGGCTCACTGCTGGACAGGCGCTCCTCTCGTAGTGAGAGGCACTCAGGCCATAGTCTACTAAGCTGGTTGAGTGCAGATTGGTAGACTAAACACATCTCAGAAAATATTATATACTTTCCAACATCTCTAAGGTGTGCAGGTTTTCTCACAATGTTTTCCTTCACCAATAATATAAAACCTCATTGTTATAAATTTATTTACGCCTAAGAAAATACTGTGACCTTTTTCAACTGCACTGTAACAAGAGTACGAAATTGTATTGTTTTTATGCAATATATTGTTATTGATGCCATATATATAATATGTATGTATATCAATTAAGTATTGTGTTCTTTTGTGATTCATTTCACAAATTTTTCCACAATACAATAGCTTCCATTATTATACTTTATAGTTCAGTCCATTTTTACAATGTTTTAAATATGAATGATGCTCTGAAGTGAATTGTGAATATGTGGTGTGATTAATGTGTTTCCACAGACATTGCCTTTAGTTTAAAATAAATTTTTACTTTATAATACTCTTCGACTGACTGGCCATGTTGTAGAGTGGTTAGACACCCCAAACCAGAGGTTTTGGATTCGATTCCCACCCAGGGCAAACATTTGTGTGATGAGCATATTTGTTTGTTCTGTGTCTGGTCGTAATATAAATATCTATATGAGTATTCTATCGTATGTATAGATGTAAGTTTATCAGCTGTCCGATTACCATAACACAGGCATTCAATTGCCTAATTTGAAATCGGATAGCCCTGTGTGCCATTGTCCCCAGTTATTATCATTATTCTTATTATCTTTAGGGCTATTGGATGTATTCAGTCCCGAGAGAAACTTAGAAGAGTTTCAGCAAGTATATTTGGTGACACACTTGATGGGTGCTGACCTGAACAACATTGTTCGCACACAGAAGCTCTCCGATGACCATGTTCAGTTCCTTGTGTATCAGATCCTTCGAGGTCTTAAATATATTCATTCTGCTGGAATCATTCACAGAGTATGTAGATATGTTCAACGTCAATCTTTTGATTGCATATATTGTAATTTATTTATTTACCTATTAACAAAAATGTCTCCATCCTAGGATCTAAAACCATCTAATATAGCTGTCAATGAGGATTGCGAGCTTAAGATCTTGGATTTTGGCCTCGCTAGACCCACTGAAAATGAAATGACGGGCTATGTGGCTACCAGGTAAGATTTTTTGTTAATCAGCTTTTAATTTTAACAAACATTTATTTCATTTATGAATAAATTCCATACTTACCCTTATAGATGGTACCGAGCACCAGAGATAATGTTGAATTGGATGCATTACAATCAGACAGTGGACATCTGGTCTGTGGGATGCATTATGGCTGAACTATTAACAGGCAGAACTCTCTTTCCCGGTTCAGACCGTATCCTTTCTTTGTTCTGTGTAACATATTATTTTCACAAATACACTACAACGACACACAATACAAAATTGTTATGATTTATAACTTTATGGATATTGGCACAGTACATTACCATATGAGAACCAAAATAAGGACATTACATTGATTGTTTGATTCTGTTGAGCGGACACTCAAAGACAGCTCACTTTGAGAAACATAACTACTTTCTCCCACAAAAGACTTTCTTAAGATACTTTATTGGCTCCCATTGATATGTCTTCATCCTCATTCATTTTAAGATTCATGTTTGCTGTTTCTTAAAGAGTCCCATGTCATTGCTGCAGTAACGTGTAACTAGGATACATAGTATGTGAGTATGTCTTAGCAAAACTACATTGTATAAAGCTAACCACAATATTTGTCTCATCAATATTGTAGTAAATACACTTTAATGCAGATGAGATAATGTGTTTTGCTTTCTTGTATGCAAAAGATGTAGTTTCTATTGATAAGCTCTTACCAAATGCAGTTTGACAAAGAAGGCACGAAAATGCTTTAGTTATAGAGTAGAACAGATACATTTTTGATTATTGTTGTTTCAAAGTGTAAATTTTGTAAAAAATATTGCAGTTCAGTTATTCCTAGATTTCTGTCATTTGCTTATTTATTATTTGCAATTTCTTAAGCAATGCAATTTGGTATGAAATCATGGTTGATTCTTGAAAACATAATTAAGTAATGAAAAGCACATTTTTGCACTTCCTCTTTGTAACACATTGTCGTAGTCTCATGTTGGGTAAAGTGTTGTATGTATTTCCTATCCAATGTAACTAACATAGTTACTGTTAGTGTTTACAGCCTAGTTTTTAGTTACTGTCACATATGCCTATCAACCTTAATGGACAAGACAGATATTCATCAACTGAATTTGATAATGGAGATATTGGGCACACCTGGCCAGGAATTCATGCAGAAAATATCATCAGAATCTGTAAGTAGCTGACACATGTTCTCAGGGAGATTAATACGCTGTAAATTGTAATGGAAAAAGGAACAAGTTAAGAATCTTGTTAGTAGTTGGACACATGTTCATTGGGGCGTTGATGTATTGTGAATTTAAAGGGAACATTTGTCTCAAAATATTTGATTTACCACCTGGATGATGCAAAAATATTCAATTTTGTTAAAACGAAGTGTACAGGTATTTAAAAAGTAAACTGATCACCGGAATAGGCCTAAAACATTCATTGCAATGAATAGGCTGAAATTTCAAAATGAATATCAATCCATTGTCAACACAATTCTTTCACTTTACTCAATACTCAACATTTGAGGATCTAGGACGTTTGCATAAAACATAATTTATTTTGCGAATAGTGCTTGGCCCATTAGCCTGTGCAAATATTTGAGGGTTAATATATTTATAACGGCTTGATTAACATGCTTCAAGTGATGTGGTTTGTCTCGTCTACTCGGCTTAATGTAAGTTTGGTGCTTGTGTAACCTTAACATTTGAGCATTCAGATATTGACCATCTCACAAGGATTTTGTTTTTGTGCGGAAAGCCCGAACAAGAAACAGTTGACAAAATAATAAGCGAGGAGGTAAGGATTGTAATGGAATTTAATTAAGTAATCAGAGCCATTATAAAACACTAAAAATATTTAATAATTACATTCATATATTTACTATTGATATGCATAGAGTTCTTGGTTTACCATGACTAATGTAAATATGTTTTTATAACATTATGTATATATCAGGAATTTTGTACGTATAAATAGTGGTATAAATATATAGCGCTACTTTTTATTTGAACAACTGTTGATGTTGAAGTTTTTCACGTTACGTGAATCACATGTTACCTACAAATTATGGAGTTACATAAATATTTACTTCACTGTGTACTTATTTCCAGCATCAATTGATAATACTTAGTAATTTTCGTTTAATAAGCCAAGGGGATCGAACCCCATCAGCGTAGGTAGCTAACTGTCACCATTTAGTTTTTTTTGAAGTTGAACTTTGTAACAAAAAATCATGATTTTCAATAAAAATATTTATATTCGATTAGTTTTAACATAACTTTGAAGGATAATGTTAACAAGATTGTTCGGTATACCTACATTAAAATTAATAATTTGTATCGTGCAGGCCAGGAACTACATCCAGTCGCTGCCGACGTTGAAACGCCGCGACTTCCGCGAGGTGTTCCGCGGGGCGAATCCGCTGGCCGTGAACCTGCTGGAACTCATGCTGGAACTAGACGCCGACAAGTACGTAATTTTTTTTAAAATTATACAATGGCAACGGGTCTTTCACGTTCATGACGAGATATAAGAAAAGCATTTGACAGTTATACATATATCCCCGCCCGAAAAATTACTTTAGGCACCTAGAATGTTCTGGATTGTCATTATTTGTATATTTAAGTACATAGCGTCTAGTAGGTATATTATCAAATCTCATTCGTTTGAATTAATATAAAAGTATGTGATCAATGTTATGTTATGAATGTATTACTTTAGGCTTAGTCTTTTTATCAAATACGATTAAAACCTTATCGCCTACTTGTTAACTATACTACGATTTTCCTGATAGGTTGCAACACCGGTGCATGTTGCTTTTTATTTATTTGTTTCACGGCCAAAATACCGAATGTAGCAAGCATTACATTTGGTGAAAATTTCATTTTATATTTAATCTACGGTTGTATTTTATCTCATAGTTAAGTACGTCGTTAAATGTCTTCACATAACCATAACATATTTCGATATCATAACGCCAGTTACACTCTGTTCGTGTCAGCCCACAAAATCAAACATGTTGTGTAATGAGTGATGTTTGTGTGCGTGCAGGCGCATCACGGCGGAGCAGGCGCTGGCGCACGAGTACCTGTCGCAGTACGCGGACCCCAGCGACGAGCCCGTGTCGGCGCCCTACGACCAGAGCTTCGAGGACATGGACCTGCCCGTCGATAAATGGAAAGGTGAATACAGAACCATTTCATCAATCATTATTACAACGTTGATTTTATACCCTTCAACTGTTTGGCGCTGAAATGAAACTGCAGTACTGTACACTTTACGGTACGTAACGAGAAAGAAAAAAAGAAAGAAAGAAAATAATATTTGAAATAAGAAAAAAAAATACAGATGAATTGAGAACCTCCTCCTTTTTTTGAAGTCTGTTAAAAATAAGAACGAAATTATTTCAGTTCAGTTCCAGTCAGAGGCATATTCTTATCTATAACGTAAACATAAGAGGCCCATAAGAATTTTCGTCGCCGGCCTCCTTTCAAGGCAGAGATGTTGCCTTAGTCATTTGATCCCCAATTTTTAATATTCGGTAACTATTTTTAAACCTTGCAGCTCTGTCATTAAGATTATAATAGCAATCTTTAACCACGTAGAATCTTAGGGCTATTTGAAAATCGTGATGAGTTGGCCACACAAGTGTATATTAAAAGATGGTCTGGTGAAGTGTTGAACAAATGTACTTAATGTGCAGGTGACATGTTAGTTATGATTTGAGATATAAAGATGATCATTCCTTTTCAGAATTGGTGTGGAAAGAGGTTGTTGAGTTCAAGCCGCATCCACAGCACATGGATACTGTAGTGGAAGTGAACCCCTCGTAATTTCACCCGGTATTATCATTTGATGCTTCATAGCGTTATTTAGTTTGATTATAAGTATTTACTGTATGTTATTAGCAAGCACCAGAGTAACAGTCAATATATTTATGTATTATTAAATGTATTTATGTAGTTTTAGAAATGAGGAAGCTATCGTAATAATAGAACTATAATAAGAAAATACAAATGCTACAGAATTTGGTTGTGGCAGATTTTTATTTTTATGATAATCGTAGCTTTATTTTATTTATTAATGTACGTGTTTTAAGTAAAGTTATGTAAAGGTTTTGAGTACTGTTTATCTTCAACCATTTCATGTTTCCACTGTTGGACCCGGGTATCTCCTCATACTGGGTATGGTTGTCTATGGTATACTAAGTTGGCCAGTACTTAAGTCAGAAGCCCTCAGCCACTAAATCAAACAAAGAGGACCACCGCTTGCAGAATGCTGACAGGTGAACACTGAATCACTAATTTAAATCAAATCATATTTATTCGTGGAATATGGTAGAATAGTTTCATTTTAACATAAAAAGTGCGTTTATACTGCAACTATGGGCGTACAAAATATAACATTGTCAAAATTAAATAGAATTATTGTTTCGAATTGTAGAAAAATAATATTGAACCCTTCAGATTTGCAATGTATGTGTGTCAGTTCTATTTGATTTGAGATGATAGGGTTCACTTCTGTATGGTTCTCTATGTCAAACTATTTTAACCTTTGACAATCAAAACAATCTATGTAATATATAAAATTTTCTTGTCACAGTGTTTCTAACAAAACTCCTCCGCAACGACTTGACCGATTCTTATGAAATTTCGTGTGTATATTCAGTAGGTCTGAGAATAGGACGTAAACTATTTTTCATACCGCTTAGCGATAAGGGTGATCCCCTTCAAAGTTTTATTTTTTATTTTTTGGACAATTTTTTATATCTAATTTTTTTATGATTTGGGACTAAAAAGTACATACAACCATAAATTTTCGCCCCACTATCATCAACTCCTATGTTTTAATAGCTATATTAGTACTTATAACTTTCTACTCTCGGTGGTTCGTAATAAAGCTATCCTAGAATATTAAAATGCTGCCCAAAGTCACTATTCCACGTGGACTAAGTCGCGGCCACAGCTAGTTTTATATATTAATAAAGTAAACTAAATATATTTGCCCGATTTGTGGCTTACAGTCTCGAATTCTGTGGCATTTGTAAAATATCATGTAGATAGCTTTTTGGTCAGTATCAAGTTTAAAGTAATTGTTATAAAACCTTGATATAGTGATATTTTAACCTGTATCACACGTATGTACATCGAACGTCTTAGGACACTATATTTTTTTGTAAATTATAACAGCTCTTGGGCCAATTTTCCCAATAATCACGAACTAATCGCGGCTTAATAAACGTAAATTTGGCTTTTTAAGAAGCTGGTTTTTATTAATGTAGACAGCACTCGTTAGGGAGCTTTCGAGTGGTTTGCAGAATGCACTCCGAGGGAGTTTGCCAGTAAACCGCGCCCTATAAAGCTGTGTTACCCAGCTATGCGATATGTAGGAAGGAGCACTAAAGTAATCAAATTTTGGTTTTTTTATTGTGGTTGTTTATAAGCTTGGATTTAAAATAAGCAGATGCATAGGGACTATATTAATAATAAAAGTAGACAATAATCTGCGTGCTTATGTTAATACAAAGGCGCTAGTTAAGGCTCGTCGTGTGGAAAAAATTAAGCAATATATTAATAAGTTATTTCGCAATAAAAACGTATTGAAATATTTAATACTTTATAAAAAAATGTTACTGGAACAGTCTTTATGATTATTAATTTTTTTACACTAATTAAATAGAAAGATAATTAATATGCGTGTTTGCAATATTGTAAATCACCGTTAAAAGGGAATGATGTAAATTATACGAATATTATTTAAGTATTTTTTGTGGCCAGCGGCGATCGGCCGGCGGGTGGAGTAATGAAGTGGGTTTTGTTCTTGATATTTTTCCCTTCATATAAAAGAAATCATACATTTGAAACAATTTTCAATGAATGGCTATTATAGTATAGTTACGTAAATGTTAACAAGCTGTGAGCTTCGCCAGGAGGGAATCAGTGTATAAGAATATAAGAGTCGTAGTGCTAATTCTCTTTTTACCGATCCCGAACATTTTACATTGAATTTTTACATGAATTTATTATTTTATACATATCTTGTATGCATATGTATTATGTTTGGGTATTACATTACCTTTATCTTACCGTTGCACTAGCAAAAGTGCTTACTTCGCAGGTGAAGTGAAATTTGACGTATACATATTCTATTGGCTTGCATTTGTTCCGTAAAAAAATGATATTTATTAAGTAATGTTTTATACATTAGTTAAAAGAATGATAAATAAAGTACAATAATCATGATTTTTCTTCAATTATGTATATATACCTTTTTTGCTCATTTCACTTACGGATGGTAGTATGTATGTAGTTCTGTACTAAAAGATATGTTATTAAAAGTCCAGCGTAATTTGGGACTATTAAATAGCAGCGTTAGGTTTAATGGCGTAGACAGTGTTCGGGTATGATCAGTGTGAAGTAAGGACGTATGACGTTCGTTACCGCGTGCCGTAGGTAGCTACCCGCCGTGTCGCGGGGCGAGGGGCGAGGGGCGACCGTGTTTGAGTATGTTCAGATTTTTGTCTTAACTGCTGACCTCAGTAATAGTCACAGTGTGTATCTACATTCGATTATAAAATATTGATACATTTATCAATTTATCATCATGATTATGCTTAGTATTTGGATAACCAGTTGGTATTACGAGACTGTCCCGATGTCGATCAACAAAATGGCTAATTATATTTGTACGACAATTACGTAATTAGGCTGTTTGTTTCCACGGAGGGTTCAAATGATATAATCAAATCAATAATGGAACTTGAAATGTGTGTTATTTCGATTGGTTATCTATTATAACAACAACAAGCAAACAGATTCGTGACGTACGTTATATGACGTTTTTATAATTGTAAATCATAGATATTTAAATTTTTTTCGATTACAAACCGTCCATTTGTAAACCTATACTATTCATACTAAAAGTACAGAAGCTTGCGATCATAGTTCTCGGTAATTAGATTGCCCATTACTATTTAGTTATATGGATTAGCTTAATACTATGTTTTAGAGAATTATTATGATATATTATTATAGATGATAATTCTAAATAAAAATGAAACTGCCTTAAGTCTGTGTTTTATTTCTTTCCTTTTTTTTGTTCAAAGAACAATTACGTCCGTGGATAGTTACGTTAGTATCCAACAACAACAACATACCGTCACGCCAGGTCCCTAACTGGGTAGGCAGAAAGCACCGACTGCCAAATATCGTTAGTACCTAACGTCGCAATAAGATGTTCTTGGATACCAATATTATTAATTGACTAAATTAATATTGACAATATGCGACTGTTGTAGTTTTGCTTTCGTTTGTCCGTGAAATTATCAGACAAATGAAATTGATATGAATTGACAAGTGGTTGGCCAAACATTGGTTTAGTGTGAATAAAAAAAAAGTTTTTGACAATACATCAAAAACATGGACTGTACCGCGAGGTCTTTACTATAAGTCCCTCATTGATTGTGACAAATGCTAGATATCCACTAGATGCATTGATTAATCTCATACATCTCATTCAAACAACCAATGGAAATCTAATAAAACAAAACAATTTCAATGTTGCTGTACAATTTTATTTCGAACAACCCTTGCTTACCTATTTTAAAAAAGGGGCGTATCCACTACAATATGCAACCTTGACACATACAATGTCGCGTAGAGAGACATTTCTGCTCGACCAGTACAACCATTCAATGGCACTTTACTAAAAATGGTAACACACTATACATATATCAGCTCAAGTAAATACGCACCTAAATTAACAATTCATTTTCCGCCAGACTTCCATGACATATATATGGGTATTTTAGAGCATATATTAATTATGTGAGGCATTTGGTTTGGAAAACTGGGTTAAATTGAGTAAAATATCTTATCTATTTCTTCACCAAAATATGGCTAAATCCTACACAATAATAGCGAGCTTCTGTGTGTACCCGACAACGATACGTTTTTTACTAGTCTTACCTAAATAAGTATAATTAAATTTAACATCCCTACATAAATGGAACTCAATTAAGCACATATTAAGGTGCATACACAAAAATACGAATTTTGAACAATGAAATTGACAAATTTCGCAACATCTCACGCAGGCAAGGGGGGGCGGAAAAATTTCCAAAATCACCTCACGTAATTAATGGACGCCCGGTTACACACGTTCTATATAATATTGACCAGTAGTATATTTTGTAGCAAATATTCTCGACATATCTAAGGATTAAGATCTTTTTCATATGATTTTATTCTTAATTCACCTTTGAAATAATACGACGTAACATTTATATGATACTTATCGTTTTTAAATGGCTAAATGCCACTTGTCCTAACATACACTTATATTGTTTTTTTATATCCTACCTTTCAGTAGAATAATTGTTTGTCTGTCTTGTAATTATGGTGCATCTGTTCTGTCGATATAGTGATGAGTATGTATACTTAGAACAAGTAACGGTTTAAACTATTAATAAAATTACCATTAAATAATTGTTCCATTAGTCAATATGCGAATGTTTGACCATGTGATGTTGGGCAAGTTTTAAAGCAATAAGCGTCAAATAATAAAGCTCCAAATATTTACGAAGCACGATATATAAACCAATTATATACAGCAACTGCCGTTTATTCTGAGTTGATTATCTTGTTAATTGGATATGATAATTAAGCTAACTTTGAAGGTTTTCTAATTATTTTGGCTAGTATTTTACATGTAAGCCATCCTAGCGAACAGGTGAGTGGATCCCGGATGATACTGTCTGTACCGTCAAACATCTTAAAACCAGAACAAATGCGTTGCCAGCTTTATAGTAGTGCAAGAGTTTTTACGAGAGTTCCATGTAGAAGCATGAATATTAATACCCGTATTAAAATTATCTTTTATAATTTCATATGAGATAGAAATTTAAACATACTTGAAGATCTTAAGTATTTAAAGGTACCATGTACATGTGTATATTCAACAAAAAAAAAACAACATCAATGGTTGCCGAATGCCCAACTAATTCGACATCCATGATCTTCGAAGTTCCAGAAAAAGAAATTTACTATCTAAAACTTGTGTATTTCCAACAGGATGCCAAGGCTATGCCTATTGAAATAATTTCAGATGGTAATTAAAAAAACATCGATTTTAAACTAGACTAGTAATTTAAGGTCTATTAAGTAGATAAATAGCTATTACTTATGTACAATGCACTACTTTAAAATAATGATCATTTCCAATGCTTAAGCAGTAGTTATAATAAATATACAAAACAGTTTTTCCATGTTACGATTGAAAAATATGCCTACATTTGATTTAGGGGCAAATTACATTGTTTGAACAAACTTGAAATACATGTGTATAACAAATGAAAACTACATTATAATAAGTTACAATAATTAGAAATAATTACATAAATTTATCATTAGTATAACTCGCGCCACGAAGAAGACGCCGACTATGTACCTGAGCAGTGAGTTTTATTCATCGGCGGTGAGGAGTGGGGAGGGGGGAGGGCTTATCCCGCGTGACATAACCGTGCTCTTGCGCCATTGGGTCATTTTAATTTTAGCAGTCGACCATTGGTTCCCGCTTTGAGTTTCCTAGATAGATGAAAATTATGAAGATACCATCACAATACCATCTACATCTGGTTATTAACGACGGAGTCACGACGACACCATGACAGGCATATCACCCTTATTATGATGAGTTTCCAATCCTGAATACATCGAAATACTTACGTATTCTAACACATCATCTCGCCATTTAATAAATATTATACTTTGTCATATCGATATATTCAAAAACACTTAGCTACTATTTTTATGCGCCAACCCATCCCCTCTACCATCGTCCAACGCTTCCTTACTCGGCGCGAACTATAATCATCTTACCATCCACAGATCACAGAATAGTACAAAATCATTTATTTTTCTGTGTAGCCAATCCGCCGCGAGCATTATTAAACTTTATAGACTTCATTTTCTGTATCGTCAGATTAAGAGGAAGGTTGTCATCGGAGTCGGAACTGTCCCGAGGCGGCGTGTGGGAAGGGGAGGCAACCTTATCGTCCAAATCCTCGATGAAATATCTCTCACCTTCATGTGAAAGTCTACTAGTACTAGCATTTTCCATAGCGTTATCTAAATTCTCATTCACATTAGAAGAGGCTTCCATAGATTTTTTGTCCCTAATTACACGAACAACACTTTTCAGTCTTTTTCTCTCCTGGCTCGGCCGACAATCCTTATGATCTTCCGAATTCAGCGTCCTATAACTAGAAGTACCACTAGTACTTGCAATGGGTTCTGGATTCGTTTGTGGTTGGTCTGCATTTACATTTGGCAAACTAGTAGGACCGTTACTTTTCTTTGAAGATTTGACACCTTTACCGGAATGGGATTTACGTTTACTTGATTTGTCCGATGTCCTCTGTAGATCCTTGTTCTCCGTGTGATACGAATGTAACTTGCTTCGTTTGCAATTCTTCTTACTCCGTTCACAGCTCCTCTTTCGTTTTAATTTCCTTTTAATCGCCTTCCTTTTTTCTTTGTTCGAATCGTAATAGTCAGTCGAAGACGACGACGACGACGATGACGACGTCGACGCCGACGAAGAAGACGTCGACGAGGACGACGAAGACGTCGACGGCGGGGAAGTGGTCGACTCGTTGTCCGAAAGTCTGGCCGGAGATGGAGTCATGCGGTTCGTGTCGACGGTTGTGGCAGTGTCCGCAGATCTGGCGCGACGCTTCCGTCGAGGCCGAGGTGGCCGATAACTGCTATCGTCGCTGTCCGACTCCCTGTTCTCGCGCGGTTTGTGACATCTCAAACTCAACTTCACGAGCGGGCCCGACCGATATTCGGAACATCCGGGATTGTTCGGTGGTTCAGGCTGAGGTGTGTCTTGCACGATTACGTCACTGTCGGAGCCGAGTAAATCTACAATTTCGGGCGTCCTATCCTGTGGTGGTTTTATATACCCCACGACCATAACCTCCGAATCGTCATCAGTGTCTGAATGCGATATGGTCTCAATGGGAATGACGTTGTCGGTACTGGAGGGATTTGGAATGTAGTTCTGGGGATAAACGGGTACGCGGGCGGAACGGGTTAAGCGCGACGGGCCGGGCGGCGACACGGCCGGTGCCGAGCTAGAGATCATGATAATATCAGAATCAACGCTCGACTCAGATCCCGAATCGAGTTCATTGATCATGGTGGACACTCGCGTGTCGGTGGTGTACTGCACATTTCTATCGTAGCCGGTCAAGTCGTAGGGCGTCGAAGCGAAACAGTATAACTCATGCAGGAAATGTTCCGTTCTCTCCCCCAAATATCTGTGCAACGCGTCCCTAAATTCCGGGGAATTAATGTGATACTGCTGGAGCATTTCCAGAATCCGCGACATTACAAAGTCAATATACCGCTGATTTTCGTTCAATAAATAATAAAGCTCTCGATTCATCCACGGCATAAGTCGGTGCATTTGCGTTTGATTGTACCTATAACAACCAAAACAGGGACGTTTTAAGAAAAATATAATATCAACACGTGGGTTATCTTTAACGATTATGGAATGTATAAAGCAGATACCTGTAGAAATCTGGATTACAGTCGCGGAAGCGGCCAGTGAAGTCGGGCAGCGGCCGCGCCCACAGGTTGTGGCGGTACACGGTGCGGCGGAACAGGCTCGACGAGCGGCGGCGGCGCGCCGGCCCCGGGAACACATTCGCCATCATCGGATAGTGCTGTAACAGCAACTGCTGGATCGCTATCGACTCGTGTGGCTGCACCGTGAGCGTTGTTCTGCAACCAAATAGTTCAGTAGCTATATTTACATAATACTTGTATTTAAAAAACAAAATAACTTTTTATTATTATGATTTGCAGTTGTATTGACGATCCAGTCATAGAGGCAAAAGAATTGGCTGTAGCAAAGTCTGGTAGTCTGTATCTTTGTATATAGCCAAAAATATTTTCAATATAACATATGGAAACATTTTGAATGTTCAATATTTCATTCTATCCATGTACATGAAAGTGCAAAATTGATATAACAACTGTATATATCATTTGTCTTTATAATATAAAATAATTTGTCTTCCTGTTATAGCCAAAGTCTGTATTATAAATGTTGATAATATAATCATAATTTATACATAAAAAATATCCTAAGTATGTATTATTTTTTAGTAAGTTTAGGTTTCATTGTATTCAATTTTTATTTGTACCAAAATAAACACATGCTTCATAAATAATATTCTGATTAACTAAACAATGGGTAAATATCTAAACTTATTGTATTCTTTGAAAACTAATAAACTTTACCTGTATATAAATGTTCTTGAGGCATTGCCATCAAGATCACTCCAATCATTGTTTGCCTCATTTCTTTGTACAACCACATACTCTTCATACTGATGGTTTGAGCGTACATTGTGGATAATGGACCTAAAGTTCTGCTTGCAGAGCGGACATACGGCTTTAACCTGAAAATTCGATCATTTTCAAATAAATTAATAAAACTTCACACATATCCGTACATTACACACCCTTAATTCATAACTCACAAAGTTAATATCAAGACAACACTGCAAGATATACATAGAAATGGACACTCTTTAGTGTGGAATAAATAACAGTTATTATTGATTGATGTATAACCTAGCGATAATTCAAAAGAAAGTGTCGTACTGAAAACTAACAGCCATGGAGCACCACAGAGGCTCAGTTCATTCCTATTTTGTCACTGGCTACTGATTGTCATACGCTATAATTAATAATCCCTGTTAATAATTCCTGCAGTAATAGTGGTAATACTCTAGATACAGATAATTCACAGATAACAGTTCAGCAAAAGATTTTCTCAAAACATAATTAATGTGTATTATTTTCATGTTACATGTCACTTTTAGACATATTTAGAACCTATAAGACAAAAAAACTTTAAATTATCCTATTAATAATTGTTGTTTCGTAATCTTGAACATACAGAACCTGTCCCTTATATGTTGTTGTGACAAAGCCTTTTATGTTAAAAATATTATCCCCGTTCTTGTAAAGACAGTAACACTTCCAAAAAAAATTTGTGAATGTAATCAATAGAAAAAAAGTAAATATTTAAAATGTTATATTATGCTTATGGGTAATGGTTAAAACGATGAGATCACTGCATATACTATTGTTATTGGTGATGTCTGTAAACTAAACAATATTTGCAGTGTTTTGAAAAACTTAGCAGAAAATACAACAAATTGTTTTTGTTCCTTATGAATCACCAGAACTACCAAGTTGCGATTCCTATTATTTGTATAGTACACACGGACATCAGATATGCTACCGGAGGCCTCACAATATGCCCAGAAGTAGATGACAGTGAGCTATTAAAAGTGATGTTGGTTATTTAGTTACATAAATCATGTAAGAAGAAACTTACTTTGCTCCATGTTAGAAGACATTTGAAGCAGAACTGATGGAGGCAAGAGTCTGTGAAAGATCTGTTTCTACATGTACCAAGGCATATTGCACAGTTTGGGGGTGGTGAAGCCCTGCCTCCACCCTGTGTTAGATTCCCATCTTCACTTTTTCCACTATCAGGATTTGAGACTTCACTCCCGTGAGCAGAAGGTGCTGTCTCCATTGTGATGATGTCTTTCTGTAAACATTTAAATTTATCTATTTAGGGATGTGTTCATAAATTTGACCATCAGTCATCCAATCATTCCAATATTGCAAATCAATACATTTACTCCTACACTTTACACTACTAAATAAAGGATTAGAGTGTATACTACATTAAAAACTGTAATAGTAAAATCAACAATATCATTAATATATTTTCAAGTCTTGATTATTTGTAGGGAAAACATCCAGAGTGCAAAACCATCTGTATTTTATGTCAACTAACATTTGTATATTGAAAATAATTTCAGATAAATGATTAAACAATCATTCACTGTCATAACCTAATCATATACTACGATCGATTTGCATATGCTCTTTCGAAGTATGGCTATATAAAATTAAAGTCCCGTACGCATATTTCAATAATACTCTTTACTTGTGTTAGATTCGAAAATAAAATATACGCATTCGCATGTCGAAACCAAATTTATGTAATGACTAGAAAATAAAAATATATTTCATCTTTAGAGGATTGAAATAAAAAATGACAAACATAAATGAACATTTATTTGCAATAGCTAATATCACTTCACTGTTCCAGGATCCTAACTAAACAACTTGACAAATAAAATCACCTTCTACTTGGGGAATTTGGGACTCCCAGAGCCCCAGTATACTCTTTTACATTTATATTACCTATTTTAATTTTAAACTGTATTATACGCGAAATCAATAAATCCAAAAGGTGTATTTAAAAAATTTATATTTTAAGACTGCCAAGAAAGTGCGTGATTCTCTTTGACAATCAAAATCTATCCATCTATCTACCTCTACAAGGGGTCCAACCAGCACTATAAAATACAGATATCGTAAGCCATAGACAATTCCTACCAGATAATATATTTAAAATAATATTGAAATTTAAGTACTCAAACGATGTCTTATGCAATATTGTGCACACAGATTGAATAATTGAAATTATGTCTGATTTGTTTTAGTTTGCATTTATGAATGCAATTAGTTAATGATGTATTAAGTAACACAGGTATTTAACTAGCTTAGTGGTTTGAATTTTAATTTAGAAAGCCTTTTATCCGCTTATATCTTTTACACATAGCTAAACAAGCGTAGCAGAGATGCACGTTTAATGTTTTACGAACGGTGGGACTCAGAGGGATATCAGCATTACACTGTTATTTTACTTCAACAATATCTATCAAGAGACGGCGGTGGCGTCTCAGCATCCTAATTTATTATACATTAGAAACAGAATATTGTACGTTGTATCAAAAATTTGTATATTGATTTTCAAGTTATAAATTTAGAAAAGTAATAAAATCAGAAATACTAAAATTCTATTGCCCAACGATTGTTTCTGGCTGACTTGAACCATAACAAGGTATTTAAAAAAACAAGTAACCTTTCTGGCTGTCTGTCACTTTTGTCAGTGTTTGTCAAATACATAGTGATTAGAGTATAAAATTTTATTTATTAGGTATACTTTAATAGAACTTGTTCTTCATATCGTTATAGGTTTTCCAAGATGGGAGTTTTAAAAAAGGTCTATTTCTGTATTTGATTCCAACTTTTCAGAGTGTTATATAACAAGTACATGTCATTTTTGAAAATGACTTTCTTGAGGTCTTGCGGAATTTCATGGAATCGTTTTATATAACATAAAAATGTTATTTATAGTCTTTACACTTTCCCTGTAAAGTGAAAAGCCTTTTCTTTCAGACTACGGGTCTTATGGGACTGGCAGTAGCGCCTAATCCTCATCATACTCTTGGTGCACTTTATGGTAAAATACTTAGAACCTTACAAAAGATGCCCGAGTCGTCCGCGTACAGAAAATATACCGAAGTAATTGTTCGCGAGCGGGCAGCTGTCTTAGTGCAGGTGTATATTATCATGAATGTACATTATTTTTAAGTATCATTAACTCAAATTTATTCCCATGAGAGTGGTACACTAGCAAAACTAGTCATTGCTTGTTTTACTGAAAGCTACCAGTGAATTTTAATGAGTGCTTAACTTAACTTAATATTTAAGGCAAACATTCTTCCTCAACTGTTTTACCTTTTTTAAGATTCAATGGTAAATATTAAATAGCTTATTACATTACTTTTCTGAATAAAAAGAGAAGCATGGCACTTTCGAGCAGATTTGAGTACAAAAGGAGAAAAACCATTACTGATCCACGTCACATTAATTTTCATATCAAAGAATGTTTGCTGTGTTGGAACTATTGTTCTGAATATCAGGATTATTAAAGACTTTATATTTGTTTGACATGGATTAATTATTGATGATGGTTATTGTAATATTGATAAATGTTAGTCTCTCAGTCTGTCTTCTGAAAATTAAATCACAACAAACAAACATTATACAGAATTATATCTATTGCAGACAAAGGATGTTTATGAAATCGAAGCCAAAATCAACTGTGGTCAAGCAGAGGAGTTAATTATACAGGCTGAAAACGAATTGAATTTGGCTAGAAAAATGCTTAACTGGAAGCCCTGGGAGCCTCTCATTGCCAGGCCTCCTAAAGGGCAGTGGGATTGGCCACCATCAAAAGCTTAAAAATAGTGCATATTTTAATCTGTTTGCTGAGTAGAAACAGTTCATTGATAATATTAAAATATTTGTTTTTCTCATAGTGAAATAATAAATTACACAGTTAATAAAACATTCTCTTTAATTATTTCATAAACAAAACTGGTAGAACACAAAAAGTGGGATGTCATTACTGTCAAAAAGATAAATTTTGATGCACAAAGTGAATGTGGATGTTCTTTTTTGCATAAAAAAACTTACAATTAATAGTCTCAGTTTTCATTGTTGTTCAAAAATAACACAGTACATTAGCCCACCACCTACATACAAAATATATACATGTACAATATTTTAGCAATAGTATTACGTGCAGTAAACAATAAAATAGAAATTGATTATACAGAAGACAAAATAAATATATTATGAAGTACCCTTATATCATTTCATTTAATCTTTATGTATCTTTACTACTTGTTTTTATCATTAACATATAAACCTGTACAAAGTAGGCAGTAAAATATCATAACTTATAACTTAAGCCCTTAAGAATCACTTATGTTAGTTGCTACATTTTCATATGATGTTTACAACATTTTTATGAATGACAGTAATTGTTTGTATCAAACATCACTCAAAAAATTTTTTTTACTCATACAAAATTAAACATTACAATGTACTGATATTCGGGAGACACATTTTGAAAACTTAAAAAATTGTGTTGCTAGCAAAATATTATTTCACAGAGATGCATTATTAAATTAATTGGAATAAAAATGTATACTCACTGATACCCAGTACATGTCAAAGGAGCATTACAGACAATTTCTTACATAAATGCATCTGGAATTTGTGTGAACATTTAATTTCAATAAGTGAATAATAAATCTCTCTTTTATTTAGAAATCTTAAATCTAAGACACTGAGCTCATTAAAGAACTCTGCATCAATATGGCAGGGTATTTAGCATTAAATTTGAGTGATTTTTTTTGTTATTGTTAGTCTTTGGTATGCTTTTGCAGTACCCACAAGTCAAGTGTTATATTTTCCTTACATACATAGATATAATTCTGTAAACCTTTGCGAAAACACAATCTACCAAGCCAATAAAATCATTGATATATTTCATGAAAGAATTCATAATGTTGATACAAAACTTTTCATGCAATACAAAATATCTAGAAATAAATCTTTTCTTTCAACAACATATCCTATGTAATATTTACTTCAACATTTGTTAAGTTAATGTGTCCAACACAGTGTTTTTGGCACAGTAGGTGAATTCTCAGAAATGTCAATTTCAAAGTGAAATTGTACTGTTAATTAATGTTTCACCTAATTTTTGTGGATATTTTATTTTCAGTATCATCAAGTACAATGTATTTCATGATAATTAGTCATAATACATAAAGAAACATATTATGGGCTATTCAAAGAATCACTTTATATGAACGTAATTAAAATTTTACTATCAATGTTAATAATTACAATGGTAACTCACTTACAGAACAGCTGAATAGACATATCTGATCACACAATACACAGTGATCCATATAAAGAGCCAAATTTCAATATAAATATAACCAATACCCATATTAGATTCACAGAAATGAACTCATCTGTTTACTAATAAAACCTTATAAATAATTTAATATACATGTACAACGTCAACTTCATATTCCATTTAAATCATTAACACAGAAATATTTTTAATGTGTAAATCTGATGTCTACTGATGTAGTTCTCTCATACACAGTTACCAATGTGGTGCATTTAGTATCTTGTGATACGAAAATTACATAATTAAGTATTTTATACATTCTTCAACACATAAACTTAAGTTTCTAAATATATTCTAACAAATAAATAACATTATAAAATCACTTCTGCTAAATACTGACATCCAACTCAAAATGAATTTATTTTGATTGTGAACCAATTGTGCTTGTTTCGGTTATGTAGATGTGACACCTTTTCTAGCTACAAGGAGGTTTAGGACTGGATGTTTTTTGATATAACTTACTGCCTTTTTGTGTGTCACCATTGTGAAGTCATATCCGTTACACTGCAAGATTTTGTCGTGCATCCTAAGCCCCGATTTAGCAGCTGGACTACCTTCGTGTACCTCTGTTACATAAATACCCTGTGCAGAACAAAAAGTTTTCGTATTATCTAAACTAAAACGATATGATCATAACCAGCAACAAGAATAGCACAATAAATGAATACTTACATTGTCAGTATAACCCTGGGGGCTCTTACGAAAATCTTGGTCAATTCCACCGCCTATTTTAAAACCACATTTCATTACTTCGCGGCCCTCCGCATCGACCCCAGCTTCTTTCTGTAGTGTTATAGGTATCTGTTGAACAACTTCAAATATAAAGAATAGTGTTACAGAAAAACAAAACCAATGGGAGTGGTCCTAGAACTTACGCTGAGACATTGCATTGCCGTTCCGGCTTGGTGCTGAAATGCCATTTTCGCCATGGTTGCGTGTTTTTTCTTTACAATTGTTATAAATAATTACAATATTAATAAATACAAAAACTCCAGTAATAACAATTAGTTGTTATTCTTTTGAAGTTTGACGTGACGAGTTCGTTTTGAAGCAAGATGGGTCAACCGAGCCGTCAGAAAGCATGTGTTGCCAAGTAGAATTGTATATTTTCAATGAAACATGCCTTAAATACTGCATTTTTTTCTTCAATAAATTCTGGTTTATAATATTTTACAAATATTCTAGTGCCATATTCGACAAATAAAAAATGTTGACCAAAAAACTGTTTATCAGTACCTATGTTGTATAAATAATACAGAAGGGAATTAATATTGATTTTTTATATGACACATCAGACTAATTGAACAAAATCAAGGATTCATATTTTTTAGAATGAAGAATACGGTAAAAAATTTACATTGACATGACATTTAAATTCATGTGACATTGACATTGTTTATTTCAATGGAAAAAATATTTTTTCATTTTCATCGCAAATAAATAGACTTTTCTTGTACAATTTACACTGGGGGTAAATCTTCGATTAAATGATACTAGGCCTGTAGGAATTATAATAAAAGGTACCTATTATAAAAAAACTAATAACAGAATAAAAGTATGTATCATAACGATTATCACTTTTATACTTTATATTACTTAAGGTCTACGTAACCTTTATTTTATTTACGTTCCAATTATTTATTAATAACGAAAGATTGTTGTTTCATTTTAGATGGCCAATGGTGAATACAGGCATGTTTGGCGTATAGTTTTCAGAAACCTGATTAACTCTCTGAAACCACGACAGATTACAGGCAATAACGTAGGTAAATATCATGATAACAATGTGTTAGAACGAAGCCAGATTTATTTTGAAATAAGTAAACGTCTATTCATTATCATAGTATGTCACACCATTGTGATCCAATCCAATGATGTCATAAAATAATAGTGGCAACGGAGACATTATTTTGAAATATCATTTCAGTTTGTAAGTATGGGGCTTTTATACATCTTTTTATATTAATGTTGTAATAGTGTTAATAATTCGCAAAATTTATGACCTGGCCATGGGACGTTCGCTGCAATGAATGTCTTGTGGTCCGGCTGTTAGGGAATACACTCGGCTATTATTAAAGTAAACAATGAATTATTTAAATTTGTTATTTAGCATTACAGGAACGTAAACTAAGTAATAATAAGTAGTTTGTTATGTAGCAACTGGTAATAAACTCACCATGATAAAGATAAAAATCACGTTTTCTCTGTTTTTATCAATAAGCTTCTGACAAAGACAAATACAGTACATAGTGTGCGAACACAACTAAATATTTTTCAGGTAAAGATTATATAGGGAATGTTTATTATGAAATTCCTGCCGATCCGAGTGTTGGAAAGAGAAAAGCTTCACGTTGGTATGATCCACCCAAAGGCCTCGACTTCCAGGAACCCATCCCAGCTGAATGGGAGGCGTGGCTTCGTATGAGAAGGTATACTAGATCACTCGTCGCAATTGTCAATCCTTTTATCATACCACTTTTGGACATGGGTCTACCTTAGAGTGAGGACATGTGACGCAGCTTGTGTGTGTCAATTTCAGACCGCTGTTATAAATTGAATTCCATGACTATTGACACAGGGTATAGGAACAACCTGGCAAAATTCTTCTATGCAATCTCATCTCTATTGTTGAAATAGTCCTTTGTATAATGATATTTTCTATTTGAACTGTGTGTCAATATATAAAGTGACTCTTATCTGTCCTTTAGATTTATTAACTATTCTGTTATAATAAATTTCACAGCTAAACATGGTAACTTCCTTTTCCATTATTCTGATATTGATAAAGCTACATTGTCATTTTATGTGCAATATTTATGCTACTATTGGCATTGAGTAATAAATACATAATAGCTTAGAGTATTTGTGTCCTATATTTGTATGAGGGAAATGATAGCCTGATTGCTTGTTGCAGGAAAGAGCCACCGACGGAGGAGGAAATTGCACAGAACCTTGCGGTAGCTGAAATGAAGAAAGTGAATGCGGCGAAGATTGAAGCAAAGCGACTGGCGGAGGGAGGTAGTCTGCCTACACCAACAGAGAGAGGTCCACAATCATATCCAACATACCCAGAGTATCATGGAGGGGATCCTAACGATACTTACAGGAAATAGAACACTTTAAAACAGTATTACTCTGTAAATATGTAGGTTTATTTTAAATAGATTACATTATAATAGTGTACACATAGTAACACCAAGACATTGTGGCGTTAAATAAATCATTTTGTTGCTGAAGTATATATTGTTTTATTTGTCACTAGAAATATGTCCTGCTGTTATCGTTGTAGTTAACTCTTAAAAGAATATCATATAAAGACATTTATAGCTCCTAACGATACTACATAAAAGTAGAACTATGCACAACAATGTAAACAATGAATGGTTACTTTTAGGTAACATTAGGGTAACTAGTTGTAAGTGATGGACAGGATGAAATAGGTACAAATGACAAAATAATACGAAGATGAATCAAAGAAATTTTTAGATATAGTTTTTAATTGTTAGAGTCAAGCCTTTGGATCACGATCTCGCCTGATAGAAAGCGACGATGCGGCCTACAATGTACAGTACTTAGACATGCTTAATAAATACTTAATCGCCCTTGCGTTATTATTTCAAGGACATACACACAGGCGAATTCCTATAGGATTCCCAACGGCTACAGCTCTAACAAACTTCTGTCTCTTCTGTCATAAATCGCGATATAAACTCTTGTATTAATAGTCAGGCCTATCTCTTAACGTGTACTTTTACAAGACTTTTCTGACATGACCAAAATGTATAGATACATCTGGATTTCGGTAGCTACTTTTGGTTTTCGAATGTTATAAATCTATGTGGTATTTCTACTTTCTTAATCCTGTAGTCACTATATTTTCTTTTACATCTCATAGTTCTCTGATCACATTCCTAACTTTATCGGTTACATCTATTCACACTCAGATATTTATTATTTGTTTATTTACCTGATTACAATGGTTAGCACCAAATTATTCTAAGAATCGTGCTGTTGAGCGACGTCCCATTAATTTTATTGCCATAAGTCTCTTTTCAATACCTGCCTCGTGCAAGTTATTACTCTTATTAAAAAGATTACTCTACATTTTAATTTCATGAAATACTCGAATAAGTCATGTGAATTGTTGGTATGAAATATGAATGCAGGTGAACTTTGGACATCCCTTTCAATAACATCCCTTAGAAACCCCTTAGATAGGCGAACATAGGGATTCGCGGAATATTGACATTTTTTTATTAGTCACGGTATATCAGTGTCTTTAAATATGTATCATACATGCAAGTGTAGCTTGGTTGTTAGAGCACACTACAACGTATCCGGGGAAAATATAGTTTAATTTTCTACATTTACGAACTCTTCACCCCCTGCTT
This sequence comes from Agara michaeli, assembly GCA_018245675.1. Taxonomy (NCBI): domain Eukaryota; kingdom Metazoa; phylum Arthropoda; class Insecta; order Lepidoptera; family Hesperiidae; genus Agara; species Agara michaeli. The sequence goes on along the minus strand of DWDX01000096.1, from coordinate 2,052 downwards.
CTATCCCATATCAAAGTTATAGCTACGATCATGATTTCAAAATACTAAAATAACATCAAATATGTATTTCAACGAATATATTCAATGTTGTCATGCCATTCCGGGAACACACTGAGTGATTGTTTTAATTAATGTCTGATAGGGAACGGCTATAAACATAGTTTCATATCACGAGCAATAATTGTCGTAGCTTTGATGTGCTGGCCTATCGCAAACAGTAGTTAACAGTCATTAACCTTTGCCAGAAAGCTTGGCGTAGCTCAAAACTTCGGTCGGACTGAATGTATTATTACTAACATATGGTTAGTATTTGGTCCCTTCGTCAAAGTACTTACCTAATTATTAACAAAAGGATAAGAACAACTAAAAACTACAAATTGTGTGCCTATTACACGAATATCCTTATATAAGAAATTGCATATATATCTACCAGCTCACCTACATGTTTTATCAAACCTTGTATTGTTATGTATTTATAAAGTAGACCTAGTTAGCATTTTTTTGGATCTTTATAAATGGTATTTGTCCATATTTAAATTCCGTACTATTCTTTAAGCCATTACATAGCAGTGCATATAAGGGGTGTTAAGAATTGATCATTTCAATTCATTTGTTAATTTTCTCATTTGCGTAAGTGCTAATTAGATTACTGTTTCTTGTCAACCGCGCGGATTCAGTGCTGGAATTTTCCATGAATACGTAAGTAGGTAGTAGATATTCGGGAAGCTTAACGTCATGGATAATTGACGAGAGACAGAGACTGTATGATGTAATAATATTAACACTGTAAGTACTCCATTGAAGTATTTTTCCGTTGAGCCTTATTGTTTCAGACAAAAATTTGAGAGACTGACAGTCGTTTCTTAAATTTGGTTACGGACACACCTACCAACGTCGGATCCCATACTCGAGAATCACGCGTACCGAGTTCGATAACATTGTAGAAATAATTAATCACAGAGAAGGTCAGCCCATAAAAATGTTATTTATTTTTAACATATCCCCATGATATCCAAATTATCATTCTTTTAACTCAAGTCAGTATAATTACAGATTTTGTTATTTATATTTCAATCACACCCGTTGTTTACTTCAAGTTGCATTAAAAATTAGTATAAGCTGTATGTCGACTGGTTCGGTATTGTGAGCGCTTATTATAAATACATACCTACGGTGAGACAAATTTAGCCGGATCTTGTCTACGCTAAATATCTTTGTTCTAACGTAGTTACGACTAGTTTTATTAGATAACGTTTTGATTTTTCCGGATTGTTATCACTTCTCTATACTGGGTTAAACGAGTTCAATATTAAACTAGTGTGCACGGAAACGTCATTACTTTATGATATTAAGTAAGTACTATATAACTTTAACGCCTTAGCTAATCATGAAAATATTTAATTAGTTTAACTCGTAAAACATACAATAACTCTTATCTTGAAGAACCGCTATATAAGGAGCAGCGTGAACCTACATTGTGCATTGATAGGATCTCGGAGTAGGTACTTGTAACCCAAAGCGACTGTAAAATAAATATTGCAGACTCGTTATTGCTATATTTTAACGGAAGGTATCTTAAATTTTAACATGCAGTACCCGTCATAAATATGTCGTATACATTTTTAGAACATAGTATTGTTTAATTTTAAAAATTAAATTTAATATTGAACATACTCGTCTAATTAAATCATTAAATTAGCAAAATTATGTACTCACTATAACATTTTTTAAATTTCCATTTACAGATATAGAGTAGGAAATGGCAAACGGAAAACTCTCATCGAAGGACATTTTTGAACTTGAAGATAAGTATGGATGCCACAACTACAAACCCATTCCCGTCGCGCTGTGCCGCGGTGAGGGTAAGTGAAATTAGTTTATTAACTTGGTAACAAATTACAATATGTATTTATTTAAGGCCGTTACAAATACGTTCATTTATAAAAAGACAAAGTTCAAAATTTGATTTATATTCAATACTAGTTGTTAACCCCGGCTTCGCCCGCGTGTTCAAAATAGTAATGATAATAATATGAAAATAAAGAAAGTGTA